>OMLI01069547.1:2830-14229 GCA_900302605.1 Rondeletia loricata
GGGGGGGTAGTTTACCATGTGGGCTATAATAACATTAATACTGAAATCATTTAAAAAAAGATGTTTTCCTTCTCTCCATTCCCTGTTCATAGCTTGTGTAGCGCCTGCAGACCCAGTTACCATACCCAAGAGCTGAAGTTATTGATGATGATAATGATGATGAAGATTCAAGTATAATAGTTTGCAGCAGGGCTGGGCTGGGCTGGGCCGTGCCAGCTCACATCTAGCTCACAGAGAAAGGAAGAACATGAAGTTTCTGTGGAAGCTTTTCCTTACATATCACACAAGAGGTGTCAACATTATGCGTGTTGGTTGGCTGGTTGGAAGTCCTCCTCTACTCTGATTGGTTAAGCTGTGGCATTTCCTTTCTGTTTGCTTTAAATTTGCATTGTTGTATTCGTCCCTGTATGAGGTTTTAGTAACTAGGTAAACCGTGTCTTTGCTAGGATGTCAGCACTTTGTGGTTGCCATTTGCAAACTTAAACTCTAAATAGATGTTTAGGCTACGCTACTAGGACAACAATGGAATGAAACTTGGGTGGCCTAGTGGTTTGAGAAACCATCCCTCAACTGGACGTCCCATGTTCAAGCCCCATGTCGACAAGCATCTGCCCAGCTGTGGGGATGAGCAAGACACTGAATCCCTATACCTACATTATTATTCATTATAGAACTAGCGGGGTGCACCTTGGTTGTCAGAACTATGTTCCTCTTTCCCTCTCCTTACATCCTTCCTTCATCTGCATTAAGGATTAACAGGCAGGGCAGCTTAGTGCCGACCCAGAATTCCTTAAACTCAGGTTCTCTGATCGGTGGTGAAAGGAGAGTAAAGTGGAGTGGATGGAGGCAAAGATGAGGAAAACTACTGCAGGCAACTTCAGACTTATTGAAAGCACAGACCATAAAGAAACCTTCATCACAGTTATTCCTTGGAGTCCTTCTCATAACTATGAGCATATACTCAGTATGACAACATATTCTCAGAGTTTGGAAAAAAACTAAAAAAGTCAACAGGTAATTGTTGGTTTATCATGACTCTCAGTGGGCTAAAACATTGTATCTGCCTTGTGTTCCCAGACACCCAGTCTAAAGCTGTACAATGATCTACCACACACAAGTGCAGAAACAAAACCAAGCACACATACACACCAGTAATCAATCATTCTACATATGCAAATATTTGCATTAAAAAAGGCCTTATGCAGAATGTGAATCATCCACACTCAAAGTTAATATAATTACATAATGTAAGCCTGCCTAATGTCTACATGAACCTTGATAGCTAAATCTAACAGACATTTAACGTAGCGCAAGAAACATGAATGAATTCTAAAATGACTACCTGAGAGCGGTGTGCTCATAATATAGCGTCATCAACATAAAAGGTTATTACTATGAAATCATCCAACAAATAAATCATAGTGTCAAGTGATGCACCAAAAAAGTATCAATCAATCAATCGTTAAATTCTTACTAATCAATAAGTAGATGAGGGAGGGAAAATCAACATGGGGAATTTATGAAGAAATTGATAATAAATCAATAATGTTCAGACTAATCCCTGATCAATGAGCTGGATGAGGTCTGGGTCTATTCTGATCTGGTCCTGGCTATCCAAAGTATCCTGGGTAGTTGTGGTCACACCCTCTGTACATTGACATTATCGCCCTTTTCACACTGATAAGCCAAACGGAGTTCAGTCGAGCTAAGCTGCACTGGTACAAATCTTTGAATTGCCCTTAAAGAGACAATAGGAATGCTGCACAGCAAAAGCACAGTCGCATGTTGGCACTACCAAGTGAAAAGGGGGAAATCGGATGTTGGAAAACGTTCTCTATGCTCCGCCACCCTTGATTAGTTTGGAGATGAGACCACCATGAATACTGTGGATAATCTGACTGGAGACAGCACAGATCAGTGCATAGTTACATCAATGACTGCTGTCATTTTTTGTTTTTGTTTTTTTGTTTTACAACAATGAAGGACAACACTATGGGGATATTATGAGTTAGGAGGAGGGAGTGTATGTGTACCATCATGCAATCATACCACTGATAAATGAAATAAATTAAAAACAAGATTGGTTAAAAAGGTCCATCATTAAAATGTGTTTGTACAGTAATAAATAGATGTCTTCTATTTACAGTTTACCAGACGCTTGGTGAAGCAGTGCCATAGTTTGCAGTTAAAAACATTAATTTCTAAATATTTTTTGAAAGTTATTCGTTGTCGTTTTGTTCAAGGATGAGGGGTTGGCGCTCAGGGTTTCCCCTCTTCATCATCTTTCCATAGGGGAAGGGCAGGAAGACAGGAGAGAACGAGGGAGAGAGAGAAGAAGCACATGTAGAAACACAATGTCCTCCAATGTGTCTTTCCTGTGTTTTTTCCTCATTGACTTTCCAATTTGTTTGGTGTTGTATTGCTGTAGCTGCTGTTGTTAGAGTTTGTTGTATTTCGTTAAACTCACCTCAGCACACTCATACACACACGCACGCACGCACGCTCATACACACACACACGCACACGCACACACACACACACACAGAGCACCCAATCCCTTACTCTGTCCCCCATATTGTATCCTCCTACAGCCTCTTGCTTGCTCTGAATAGCAGTTGCCTCTGGACGCAGACCTAGGAACAGCTTTCCCCCCCAAGCTATATCCTTTCTCAAACCACTAAACCGAACCTAGAACTGAGTCCAATGGGCAACTTCCTCCTTCTCCCTCTCGGCCATTCGAAACACTATTTCATCTTCTTCTCGTTCCTCAAGGAGCCATTGCGTTTGTGCTTCCCATTGGCCATGCTGTCGCTATGGCAATGTCCGTTGGCCATGTTGCCTTCATCCCTGGCGATACCGCCTCCTCTCCTCTGGCCCCCGACCTTTGACCTCAGCAATCGTCCTATCCGGTAGAGGGCAAAGCCAATCAGAGCCAAGGCAGCCCCCACAGTGAGAATCACATCCAGCAGGAAGTACTGGTAGGTGGAGACCTCGTAAACGGCAGAGCGCAAGTGATTGGCACCGTGGTGACGGAGGATGTAGCTGATCCAGTAGACGGCCCTGGTCACAGGGTGGCCCGGCTGGTCTTTGTGAATGGTGGAGAGGAGACGTGCGTGCTGGCGGTACCTGGGAAGGGAGACACAGGTGGGAGAGGAGGGTGAGTCTTTGTGGGTAGCCTTTGAGCGTGCTTGAGTGCACACACCCAAGTGACAGAGTATAAATGAGTACAAAAGATAGAGAGTACTGTCTGTGTACCGTTAGGTCACAAAATGAAGACTTCTGAGGCCAGTATGGTGATGCAACAAACGGTCACCAGATGGCGGTGATACCAACAATAGCCCTAATGCACAAAGCATTGACATGTGTGACTGTGCATATATATAGTGCCTATCATGATTGCATGTAGAGCACATAATATGTTACATGTGAATCACTCCAGTTCTCGCTGTGTGCGCGTGTGCATTTATGTTGTTGTAAATGTGCGAATGCCCTGCAGAGGACATATGAATCTAACCTGGTGTCTTTGATGATGCTGGTCAGGGCCGTGTGGAGGTCTTCCTCGGTCATGCTCTTCCAGTGTAGCATGATACCCATTCCCTTGGCTGCCACACGGGTCATGGTGTCATAGTGGTCTCCGAACAGGGGCACGCCCACCACCGGCACCCCGTGGTACATGGCCTCGTAGATGCTGTTAAGGCCGCCGTGGCTCAGGAAGGCCCTTGTGTTGGCATGGCCTAGACGACAGGAATGGTAATTAAGTAAAGGGTAAGTAAGAGTTATTTTGTGTGTTAAATGTTCATTAGTCGTTTTCTCTGTACCTATTGTAACAGTTATTAACAAGACTATCACTGACCAACCAGAGTGCCAAACAGACAGAACCTTTTCTGTAAGTGCTTAGATACTTTGACGTTCTGACTAACCAAGGTACTGTTACACCACAGTGAATACAGCGCTAGGCCAGGCTACATTTGTGTGCATGTGTGCGAGTATGTGTGTGCGCATGTGCATGCTTGTCTGTCAATAATTGACTGTTAATGAACTTTCCTCGGATAGACACAAAATGGCTTACACATTTACTATCTACCTACTACTGTTGGTATGAAATGGAGGGTCCAACCCACACACACGCACACACACACACACACAAACCTGCTGTAGGAACATCTAGTATAAAAAGACATACTAAGGATCAGCCATCTGCCACATCATGCCTTTAACCAGTATAAGGATGAAATTATATCAGAATCTCAGACTTCTAGATTTGTTTTGAAGGTTTGCTAATGCCATAATAAGAATTGTGTAGGGTTAATAAATTACAAATTGAGTTAACATACACTCACTGGCCAAAATAATGGGAACATCAGTTTTCCATAAAACATAAAAGAGCTGTCACATGTTTGTTGAGCAAAGCCTGCACCCCCTGTTCTTAATCCGATTATCTACAATGTTTTGTGACTTTCAATTCATTTTAGGTTATGGCTCGGTTTTTTGATGAGCACGACAATTAATCATAATTGACTGGTAATCATATCATTATCAAATAATAATAATTTATGAATCAAATGCTGATATTTTGCCAATAAAAAGTGAGTATACTCTACAGCTAATCTAGGACAAAACTAGCAAACACTTTGGTCCCAGTTGAGTTGTGCAGTGGACCTTTTGCTCCAAATGGATTCCAGTGAGAATGTGAGCAAGAAGTGAAAAACTGAACAAAAAAAAGAGAATTGAAATTGAGCATGAAATGTTTGTGACTCATGTCATCATGTTGGATTATGGCCCAATTATTATAATATTTTGTTGTTGTTGTATAGTTGCTCACTCCACTTTCTGTATTAGCTGAAGATTGTACTCAATTATTACTGACATGATAGCAACATTTGATTCACAAATTATTATGATTTGATAATAATATGACTAACAATCAATTATGATTAATTGTCATGCTCATAAAAAAACCGAGCCATAATCTAAAAGCACATTAATTGAAAGTCACAAAACAGCGTAGATAATCAGATTAAGAACAGGGGGTGCAGGTTTTGCTTAACAAACATGTGACAGCTCTTTTATTTTTGATGGAAAACTGATGTTCCCATTATTTTGGCTGGTGAGTGTATATACACAGTACGCTAATGTAACTGTTCTTACGACAACTACCAAGTACATAATGTAGTTTCATTTCACTGTACTTACCCAACAGGTCATTCTGAGGCATCCAATCAACAAGCTTGGTGTTGTTGCCAAGGTTACTGGGTGGAACTCCTGAGAATCTATGAAAGGAAGGAAGGAAGGAAGGGAGGAAGGAAGGAAGGAAGGAAGGAAAGAAAGAAAAAAGAAAAAAGAATGCTGAGACATTTTCTCTCATTTTTGAGTCAACATATCATCATCACACTGTAGGATCACTCATACTGTAGCGTTTTCAGATTTTATGATACTCTGTCTGCTTTTGATCAGTCACTGACCAATCCACCAGAAAGGATTTGAAACATATTGCATCAGTTCTACTACTAAACTGTTATATCTGAAACTCCCTTGCTGATCACTGACGTTTCTGTTTGGGAAGGGAATAGTCATATTTCCCATTCACAGAATAATTATAATGTGGCATCATCACTGATTACAGGAGAAAATTCAACACCTAGCACTTTTGAAACCCATTCTCTAGTACACTGTAGGCAAACTGGTGACCTGATACATCAAAATAATTGTTTCTCTTTAGTGTATCATTGCCCTTGAGGACCATCCATACTGTAGCTTCATAGTGGTGCAATGTAATTATGTTTGGGGGTAATGTGAACAAGAGATATCTAGGCTGACAAAGCCATGTCTACTTGCCCACCCAGTTCAACACCCTCTAGCCAGAATGTTATGTCTTCCAATCTATCTAATGCAAACAATCCTGTCCGACCAGACCATTTACATAGCTTCTCCCTGCAGCCTGAATCTCAGGTTCTAAAAGATCTTAAGAATCTGAATCACAGAAAGCCAGCTGGCTTGGATGGTCTAGATCCATCTTCCTAAAGGTAGCTGCCCCCATCATTGTAGTGCCTCTTACACATCTTTTCAATCTGTCTTTCCATACTGCAGAAATACCCAAGGCTTGGAAAGCTGCCAAGGTGCATCCTTTATTCAAGGGAGATCAGGCTGATCTAAACTGTGGCTTATTTCTATTCAGCCATGTATATCCAAAATTCTGGAAACACTTGTCAACAAACAACTGATGATCTTCCTTGATGTTTATGATATCCTGTCTGTTGTGCAATCTGGCTTTCGTCCTGGTTTTGGTTGTGTCCCAGCCACTCTAAAGGTCCTTAATGAGATCTCCTCTGCCCTGGAGAAGAAACAATGTTTGATACTGTGGACCATTCTATGCTGATAGCAAGATTAAGCAGTATTGGTGTCTCCAAACACTCTTTATACTGGTTCTCCAACTACCTATCTCACAGGGTGCAATGTGTAAAGACCGAACATTTGGTGTCTGATCCACTGCCTGTCGCCAAAGGTGTACCCCAAGGCTCAATCCTGGGTCCCACCCTCTTCTCCATCTATATAAATAACCTATCCCATGCTATCAGAAACAAACACTCCTCCATCCATTCATATGCAGATGACACTATCCTATACTCAGTCGGTCCCTCCTCAACTTCTGTTTTAAATTCTCTCTAGGAATGTTTTCTGAATGTCCATGCCCTCTCTGATCTGAAACTTGTTTTGAATAGCTCTAAATTCTAAGTTATGTGGTTTGGCAAGAAAAACGTCACGTCACCCTCTCACACTATAAAGACCTGCGATGGCTCAGAGCTTGAGGTTGCCAAATATTTAGGAATCTGGCTTGACAGTACGTGGTCCTTCTCATTACACCTGTCCAAATTACAGTCAAAAGTTCAATGCAGACTAGGCTTTCTTTACCGCAGTCGTTCCTCTTTCACTACCTCTGCCAAATTGGCGCTTGTCAAGATGACCATCCTTCCATTCACTACGGTGATGTCGTATACAGAACTGCTTGTAAGGGTGTCCTTGAGCAGCTGGACGTGTTGTACCATTCTGCCATTAGATTTGCCACCAATGCCCCCTACAAAACCCATCACTGCGACCTGTACTCCTCCATAAATTGGCCATCCCTGCACACCAGACGCACACCACTGGTTTACTCACATTTACAAAACCCTCCTCGGTTTGACCCCATCATACCTGCAGAGTCTCTTAACTACAGTATAGCCTCCTCTTCTTACAATACTCAGTCCTCCTCTCATATACTCCTAACAGTTCCTACAGCAAATACCTCTCTTGGTCGCTCTGCATTTCAATTATCTGCACCCAATGACTGGAATGAACTGCAAAGATCGCTAAAACTGGACAATGTGATCTCATTAACTCATTCAAAGACTATCATGAACATTCTCACGGTTACACGCAACTGTTTTCAACCCTCACAATAATTATTATTTTACTGCTCTCCCACAGGTTCCTATTGTATCCATACCTATTGTGTATGATTTTGTGTTGTCTTATTGTCTGATGCATTTGTACTGCACCCAATGATTGCAATGAACTGCAATGATCACTAACACTGGACAATGAACTGCAATAATCACTAACACTGGGCAATTTAATCTCATTAACAGCTTTACAGGACGCTGTCATGGACACTCTTACCAATACATACAACCATTTCCCCATCCCCCACAATGATGCTTTTATTCTCATACATGTGTCTATTCTTGTATGATTTGTGTTGTTTTATTACCCTTTTATACTGTGTTGCATTCTGCTTACTGCCCTTGTTTTACTTATGGCCATTTGGCCATTTGTCTTCTCTTGCTGTGTGGTGAATGTGTATGTTTGAGGGTGTCTGTGTGTGAAAGTTTTTTCCACCACAGGCAGCACACAATGCCTTTGCATGCATACATCACGACCCCCATCCTTCCATTTATCTTGCCTTCCCTTCAACCCCAATTCTCCCTCTCTCTTCAACAAAGCAGCAATTCACTGTCCTGCCAATCAAAGCCTACATTCCTGCAGCCAATTATCAATGACACAATTCATTTGGCTTAGTCCATCTCTCCTTCTCTTCAAGCCCTCCTCCCTTTCCCTCTTCTCATTTTGGAAAGGCCACTGGTATAACTTCCAGACAACTTTACCATAACATTTTTGGGGGGCTTACTGGAGGCTTTGCCTGCAAGTGCATGGAGCCTGCCCAAGGCTGCATGTTTCATATCACCATCTCCTTTACTGTATATGTCATGTGACCTGAACACCTGGTCAGATGCTTGCGGAGCGTGGTCAGATGACTCACCATAAAAAAAGTCACTCATTTTTGGACAAGATTTTCTAAACCAGTATAGCCTACTGCTGCTGAAAAAGTCTGCTAATCAGAGGATAGTGTAAACATGCTTAAGTGTCTTTTGTTTGAGAACGGAGGAATGTGTTTGCTCCTATTCCTTTGCCTCATCTTCCTCCTTCCCTCATGTTACACTGATCACACACTTCTGCCTTTCTCTACCAATCTCTGCTCTTCTGCCCTGGCAAATCTTGCCCTCTGCACGATCTCCCCATCACCACTGACAACACCAGGGTGACTCTTGCGATCCTAGACAACCACCTCTCACGTAAGGCTGCCCACATTGCAGCCACAACCTGATCCTCTTGGTTTGCACTTGACGACATCCACCAAATGGAACACTTTCCCACAAGGGACTCCGCCCAGCTCCTTGTCCAAGCTTTAGTCATTTCCCATCTGGACGACTGCAACTCCCTCCTGTCCTGACTCCCAAAGTAGTCTCTTCAGCTCCTAGAACCCATTCAGCCCACCTTGTCTTCTTCAACCACCCAAATTCTCCCATGTGACTCCCCCCTCATGCACTCTTTCCACTGACTGCCTGTTGCTCATATCAAATTCAAAGCCCTGCTCCTGGTGTGCTAGGCTGCTAAGGGAGCCGCACCCCATACCTCCAGGCCATATACCTCCAGGGCCTATACACCAGCCCTATACACAAGCCCATGCTTTGTGTTCTGCCACGACCGGACACTTAGTTCTCCTTTCCCTGCTGCAAAATTGGTCATCCCTCAGGACAGCAGAGTCACTCCCTAATTCTGTAATTCTGTTCCAGTAATCTGAAAATTCATCTTTTCAAGAAATACTTCCTCTGCCTTATGATTCACATCGCCCTCTCTCATGTCATCCTCCTCTACTTGCTGTATGCTCTAGTCTGATGTAAAACAAAATAACTCTCTACCTCTCTCCTCACCTTTCTCAAATCTCCTTTCCTTGCACTTCTCTATCTTACATGATCATTGTAAAGTCGCAGGAATGTTTTGTTACATCTATTGTCAGGGACTATGGACCTCACCCTTGCACTTCTTACTGTTGGTTACTTGTTATGTTTATGACTCACTCTAGATAAGGGAATTTGGTAAATTCCTCAAATGAAAAAAGCCTGATTACATCAGTCTCAACACTGTCCATTAAATATCTGTCTAAGGCAACAAGACATGTTTGTTTGACACATTCGTCACACACAGTACCAGCACACGCATTGGCACAGACACACCTGATGAGCGGTAACTTGACCATGGAAACTCAAACATCAAGTTCTGCTTTAACAGTTCAGTGTATGTTTGCACAAGCTTATGCACCACCCACTGCTGCACATACACACACATTAACATGTCTATAAAAGAACATACAGGAAAATTAAAAAACTAATTACAATTACGCATATCAAGCATGGAGAAAGACAAACACATTCTACAACTTCATCACACCCTATTTAATGATACTGTAGATGGATAGTTTGGTTAGTTAAAATGAAGACTGGGAACCATTGCTTCTATGTTTGAGTTGAACTTACCACCTAGTCAAATGTATTAAGAACTTTCAAGCTCGCTCTCTGTGTCATTCCCCTGGTTGAAAAGTTGTTGTTGTTTTTTGACTGGTTGGCCTTATAGTTCAAAGTGTGTAGCCTGTTGTTGTATTTTTTTCTTTTTCTTTCTGTTTAATGATTGTCTCCATTTCTAACTGCCAAAATACTTTTTCTTTGTATTTCCTTTATTTTTCTGCCGTATGTATGTTTGAGCCATATAAATAAATACATCGCGATTTGACCATCCATCTTCCTCTATGGCAGGGGTATTCAACCGTGTGCCATGGAGGGCCGAGAGTATGCAGGTTTTCGTTCCAACCAAAGATTACACCACCTGGTGTACACACTGCTCTATGGTCTGCCAGCCCTTCCTCTATTCTACCATGGCGGCCGGCCACGGTAAGATCATGACCGGCCATGCCAAGAATATTTTACAAATAATTATTTCTGTGTGGCAGGCGGCCGGCAGCACGCGCTCAGCCACACAGGCACGTCTCCGCCTTTCCAGGTCTGCACGGATGCGCAGCGCGAGTCACAGCAGGGCTCGTGCTCCTTATCTTTTATAATGTCTGTGTAGAAACAATGCTGACGGTCATACAGCTCCCTGTACTTTACACCTCGATCATTAACTTTATATTGTCCATCTTCCTTCACTTTGGTCAGCTCTCTCTCTCTCTCTCTCTCTCTCAACACAAAATTCTAAACTATGTAGTGAGTAGAATATTGAGAATATGTCTCTTTTTTCTCTTTTTGATAGTATATAAAAGTATAAGTTGTGTGTGTATATATACTAAAAATATAAGTAGGACTCTTATATATACAGTAAGTACATAGTTATCTGTTGGAACCTGACTAATTGCACGGATGGGAGGCTGCATGTGGAAACAGAACAGAAATATACACAGGTCTAGAGAATATTGCACTGGGTTCCAGAGTATAAATAGCCTATATAACTATCCAGCAAGAACAGAGTTTAGTATTTAAAAACGGACAATATGACAGTAGGTGCAGATGCTGGATACCAGCAGTAGAGCGCTCTAGTCCATTTTGGTATCATTGTAAAGTGTGGTAGTGTTGTGCATTTCTATCTGTCTGTCTGTCTGTCTAAGTAGCCCAACTATTTACTATCAATATTTAATGTGAAGTATTCAAGCAGTTCCTAACACCATTTGATTTTGGTATGTTCTTTATCATTAAGGGAAACATTTCTGCATGTTAATGTTTGTTTTAGGGAAAAGAGATGTCTAAAAGAAAGTCAAATATTGAGGGTTTCTTCACAAAGAAGAAGCCATGCCAGACAGTTGATGAGGGCCTGGGCCGGTATTCACAAAGCATTTCATCTTACCACTAGGAGTACTCCTGAATTGCACTAAAACATTCTAGCTGAGAGTCCCCTCTTAAAACCTATTCACAAAGCTGCAAAGACAAACTCATACTAAAGAAGTCGGAGAACTTTCAAGCTAAGAGTGAGGGCGGGGTTAACGTAGTTGCTATGGATGTTGTGTCTCATGAGCGAGCTTACTCAGAATGCCCACA
>OMLI01069551.1:0-16214 GCA_900302605.1 Rondeletia loricata
CGTTGGAATGCGGAGGTGGGGAGGGGGTGGCGTCTACGGCTCACATCTCACTTGCTAGTCTTTGGATATGCCTTCAAAATATTAGTTCATAGTCAAATCTGCTAAGTTATTGCTGGTTCAGGCCAAGCGCTTGATTCTGTACCACACCACAGTATGAGAGAGAGAGAGAGAGAGGGGGAAAAAAAGAGAGAGAGAGATCTTGAAGGTTATGTTTTTTTTGAAAGACCCTCGCTCATTTACACCGAAATGGAAAGTTGTGTAACTTCTTACTAACTATTGTACGTTTACAAAATACAGCACTAAAAAGGACGGAACATGAGATAATGTTTTTAACATATAAGGGTGTACAAACTAAATAAGGTCTATTTATTGATAACTTTTTTTGCTACTCTTATAAAATAGCTCTGAAATGAATTAGGCAGTCTTAAAAAGAATGTTGCAACGTTGTCGAAATGCCAAATAATGGAACGTTTTATGGTTTTGTACAGATTATGCTTACCTCAGGTTCTTTTGGTGTGTGCTTTGACCTGATTTTTCTGTATAATGGCTAAATAACTCCGCAATGAATACCTATTTTCTTGAGTTTCATAACTGGAATTTACATTTACCTATCTATCATTTGCAAATATGTTTATTTTTTGTCTGTTTTTGGAGGGGGGGGGTAGATTTATTGTGGCTTGCTGGAATTCTTGCGTGTTCATTTTTCTCTTTTTAAGTATTGCGAACAAAGTAAAAATAGAGAATCTATATTGTGTAAAAAAAAAAAAGAATACAACTTACTTAGTGTCTGCCTATGCATGTTTTATAAAAATCAAACAAAGGAAATAGAAAATCTGAATACCTTGGCTGTGGAAGCCTGTTTTGAAATATCTTGCGCTTTAGTGAACATATACTGGAAACGTATACCTGCATACTTTCAATTAACACCTTGATAATGCTCTATGCCTTCAACTTTTGTAATTGAAGCATTTAACTATCTAAGATGGATGAGAAAGCATATTTTTATCCTGCGCTTGTAAGTGCACACAGTCCAATTACGCATGTTTGACAATTCTCGTGAGGTGTGTGGTTACATGTGGAACTCAAAATGCATGATAGCTGTTCGTGTCATATAGCGGTTTAAACGGTTTCGTTCTGTTTTGTAAATGTGCCACAGAAAGTGTAATTTGATTATTATTATTATTACTATTATTATTATTATTTGGAACTCTGCTTTGTATATCAGTTACAGGTTTGATACTGCTAAATACTTTAAGATGAAACAAAAAAAAATACTTCAATCTTTTTTAAGAACTGCGTAAGTGCCCGAGTAATTCACTACACGACATGAAACCTTGCTTTTGTAATTTAACTTCAAAACTGTTGGCGGATGAGGCATGCACTTGCAACTGAAAAGTATTTTATATAACTGTTCAATAAAAATGTGCATGAATTTCAACTTGAAATGAACCTGCTCTTCGTGTGTGTGTGTGTGTGTGTGTGTTTGACTAAGCCAGGCTGTCCTACTCTCAGTTCTCTGCCAATGAATATGCAACCATCCAAAAATAAAATGGAATACGTTCGACAAAATAATCCTTTGGGCATTTTTGCATGGTGACTGAATGGAGCTGTATTACAGAGCTATGGTGTGATATTCACTGTTCCCATATTCCCACAAGATGAGTTTTCATTCTCAAAAGTAAAGTTAAATGTTAATCTTCACACTTCAGAGTTGAAGGAGGAAAGAGAAGACTGGTGTCAGATACAGTAACTGGAGGGCTTTCTATAGCTTTCCAAGATCACACTTGATTTCTAACTCTTCCACATGAACGTAAAGGGGCATTAAGTACTGTATGACCTTTAGTGACCCCTATTGGTGACCAGTAGGAATTGCAGCAACATTGACAGAACTTGTCTCCTCCTACACAAGTCTCAAAACAGAGTACGGTCCAGAAAGAGAAGTTTGAAAACCGGAAATCTCAAAGTAATTGTTGAGTCATTGGTATTGATCAACAACCTATCGTACTTATTGCCCCTTTAAACATAGTGGGCTCGCTGTTGGCACATTTCACTGTTTAACACAGCGTGGAGTTTTCGTCCGCTGTGTAGAGCTTCGTTCTAACTGGAATTTGGCATTGACTTCACAATATGTACATGGGAAACTGCAGCTTGGCAATTCCACATAACAAAGGTGTTTCCTCTGGATCAACCTGAGTAACTCCTCTGATTAAAGTATGAAGACAAAGCCAAGACTGCACAAACATCTCTGTGTATATAGTGCCAAAGATTAGCCTTCCTCTTTTAGTGAAGATGAAACATGGGTTACTATGCAGAAGATTTGATCCGTGGCAGATTTTATCAGACTTTATTTTATTGGTTTAACTCAACCAATAGGATTGTTTCTGCCTCCAGAGAAGATGAGTGTTAATTTGCACTATCACACATCAGAATAATTTCAAATCACTGAAATAAAAGAAACGATTAGAGGTCAAATGAAAAAATTTAAAACTTTCACTGACCTATCATCTCTCTGATTACAAAACTTCGAGGGGATAGAGAAAGCTTCATTTATCATTCATCATTCCTCAAAAATCCACTCTGCCTCCTATTTTCCAAAATCAGTTGTCCAGATAAACAAAATATTCTCCTGTACCACGTAACTAAGAACCACTTGGTGACCTTCATTTATTTATATCTGATTTCTAAAGGCCCTTTCTTCGGTCTGTTCAGTTGAAGTCGAGGCACAATGCTCAACTGGAAGGAAGTGAAGTTCGACATCCTGTTTTCGGGAGAGCCAGAGCTTTGACATTGGCTTCTGTAAGTTTTGTAGCCCCAAAGGAATAATATGAACCCCAGCTGAGATTTATTACAGCAAGACTTGTCCAATGTCCAACATTACAGTTCCAGCCTGTTTTCGATAACCAGAGGTAGGGGGAAAGTGAGATTCCACACTTTGCTCTGGTTCCTGTCAGCTCTCAGTGGATTGGTGCTAGTGGGCTTCAGTTTCATAGTCTTGCATTGCTCCTATTGGACCAATGAAGTCCAGAAGTAGAGAGCTTCTTCCTGATGTCATACCAAGTCCACAGCCCAAGCAACTCAGTTAAGCACCCATGATAAGTTGGCTGATTTTGACAACATTCACCACTAGCAGCTTTGATTCCATGTTAACTGTCAGTGAAATATAGTGCTTGGTGGATTGTATCTTAAATATAGATCTCAGTCTCGACCAGTAAGAGCATCAAACTGTATGACTATCCCTCTGAGAGGCAAATGAACTCATTAGAGTAACGTGAGCCTCTGCAGCCTTAATACTGCTACAACAAGAATATTTGTAAGTAGCCTCAACAGTGTGGTGACCTAACTGCATGGAGGCACTGTTACAAAAACAATGAAGAATGGTGAAACGTCACGGCTGGTATTTCAGCGGCTCCCTTGGGCTGCAAAGACTTGGCTCTTAGTCATCTGCTGCAGCCATTTGCTTTCCTCATACTTAGGGATCATTAGATTGGTAGAAGGGGTTTATCAAAGATCTCCAACACTAAAACCAGTTAGTTCACCCCATTCAGTGGATGAGGATTTTGACACGGCGCCACTAACTGTCACTTATTCCAAGGGCAAACCTTGGAAAATCAACTCCTTTACATCCTGACTTATCTAAAGATATAATGAAGTACTAGATAGAGTTCATGGAAAGCATGTGGTTGTCATTTTTTCCGAAGCTCCTTCAGAAGAGTAGTGACCTCCTTGACCCGGGTGATCACTAATGAAACTATATACGCACCCCAGAGGCTCAGATACCTCCCAGTCTCCTCCCGACTGGTCATGCTGGCCCTGCAATGTGAGGGCAGGAACAAATAAGTGACAGGAGTTGGCGATGCATTCAAACACAATCCTCAAAGTTCCTGTCAAATGGGCCCGAGATTTCTCGCCCACTGGCTGCTCTGTGCTGGTCTCCACAGCCAACCCCCCCATACGCCAGGAGGGGAAGCCAGTGTATTTCCTCCCCTTCTTTATCTAAAGGAAGTACCGAAATAAGCACCAGCGGCGGAGCACCCGAGCTTGGACACCTTTTCCACTGGCTGCTCAGTTCTGGACTGAGGAAGGACTCGGAGGGGTTCACGGCCGCAGAATCACCATGAAGACCATCAGGGCTCTTGTCCTCCTTCTGCTAGCGTCGTTCCACTTCTTCACAACAGGTAGGGTAACCATTCAAACCTCCTTTGATGGGGTTACATACTGTAGATGAGTGTTACACAGAGTCAGAGCTGTGGGCCTTCAATAGATGTTCTCAGCTCTCCTTAACCTAGGCTCAATCAGGTTTAGTCTTGTTCCAATAAACTGTCACTACAACCGGGACAGGGCCCTCAAACAATTCATGCCTAGATCAGTGAGTAGAACAAAACTGAATCTAATATCTTATAGTGGCAAAAGATCTGCTGATGCCAGAAACATTTCCACAATCTGATTTTATTTATCAGGTTAATTGGCTCAGTTGAATGGAAAGCGAGCTCTACATTTTCTGAGTATTGTGCAGCAGCAGTTGTCTATATTTTTGGTGAAATTATAATTGAGCTTGTTTTGTACTTGTTTTGTTTTTTTCTTCATGTTATTTCGTTTTGTCTTGGTATGTGCAAAGATAAAGATCCAGAGGAGTATCACAGTGTTGCCCAAAAGACTCTCACACTTTGAACATTACCTCGGGGGCATCCAGTCTAAGAGTGTATTTCCGTTTGTCCGAGCTGCGATAAGCTGTGTGCGTGTGTGTGCGCGCGCACGTGTGTGTGTGTTTGTGTGTGTATGTGTGTGTGTGTGGTGTGCGTGGTGTGCGTGTGATTGTCCTCGACTTTCATTGAGTAGGACTTTTGGACTAAAGATTGAGAAAAAAAGATGAAAAGTTGTATTTGTTGTGTTGCTGGATTAAGGCCAAACGTAGGTCAAAAATGCATTATTCCCTTTGGAAACCTAATAAATGAAAACATATCGAGGAGTGACAAATGAATGCTGTTTCTTGTTTGGAGGAAAGGAAAAAGAGGGTGGCTCTTGATTGTTTGTTTTTCGGGCACATATCCAAAAGAACCTTTAACTGTTCTGCGCTGGCCAGATAGGTGATCTAATGGCAGATAGCCAGTGGGAACCAAACTACTCCCTCTCTCACAGAGAAGAGAGATAATTGTCCCGAGGGTGAAACGTCCCGAGTGGCAGCAGATCTGCTTCCAGCGTTTAGCTGTAAACATCTGAAGGAAACACCCACACCATGGTCACTGCACTCCCACCCAAGACATCTGCACCTAAGGGTTTGAGCATTTTCTAGAACCACGGCACATGAAGGAAATAAAAGAAACGAAAAGAAAAGAGAAGAAAAACCGGATAAAGAAAAGAAAAACCAGAGAAAATTACAATTCTTTAATCTGTTGAGAGATTAAAGAATTCTCGACACTAGAATGGCCCGTGGATTTGGGTCTAAGAGAAGGCCAATGAGCTGTCAATTGAATTGAATGGGGTAAATATAATTATAACCACTATTTCCTTATGTGATTTTGAAAATCCAACAACGCAGGTCTGTACAGAACATGGGTCTAGGGAAAGTCACAGAGGGACATTTTGAAAGCGGAGATATTTCAATTCTAAAATTCAGAACGGCCGGCTGCAGCTTGGCCTTTCTAGTATTACATTTCACCTTCCTATAACATTTGTGACACTGTAATCATGAAGATCCCCACATCTGTAGTGGCGAGGAAGGTTCAACTGCTGACTCCTGACGAGGCTCATAAAACCAGACAGAGCTGCAGGCGGTCACGGCTGGAACCCAAGGGTCAGCTCTCCAACAACTGCTTCGATGTGAAACATGGAGGATGGAAACGGGTGTCTGGCCGAATCACAGCTGACAGCGGTGAAGACAGGAAGCCTGCACAGGTCAAGGGACAACAATAGTGTGTCTGGGACAGGATGCAGCTTCACACTGCCGCGGGCTCCGACCAGAGGATATCCACCTCTGCACGCCACCACCACAGCCACCGCCACCGCCACTATCTCCACTTGTCATCCCCAATCTGACACTTGGAGAGGTCATGTCTTTGTCTCAGACGCTGGCCTTTCAACGCACGCCAAACAGGAATGATACAAACACGCAGTGACCCTCTGATGCTAAAAGGGACAACCGTTCTGAGGAAATGTTTTACATAGACAAATTGATGCTGACTTTTTCCTGATGGGAGCATTTTGTTTCCTAGATAACACATCAGAACTACTTCAGAGCACTATTTGGCCAACCGTGACGTGCCTGGAAGCATCAGTGTGACACTAGCGTCAAGATTTCAAGATGGGTGACTTTCACTGTCACCTTATGTCACTGTGCTATGCACCATAGACTGGGTTTGAGGGTTGATATGCTGTAATGTACAAAGACATTTTTATGCACTTTGACCTCGCCCACTGAAGATGTATGATGTATATGATAGAGCCAGCAGGGTGGTTTAGTGACTACGGAGACCATCAACCGGAAGGCCGATCAAGTGTCCTTGAACAAGACACTGCCACTACCAGCTCTAAGGTTGCTTTTATGGAGCTGAGATCTGTCTGTAGTGAAAAGACAAAAACAGGGCTCAGTAACATTAATTTAAAAAAATTGACACCACCCTGTAACTGGATGAGCAGTAGGGTCAGCAATAATCTCTCCTGTCAATGGAAATGTATAATTTCATTCAATGCATCACTGTGTTGTACATAAAGCAAATGGCCATGGCGTGGCTATTGTGTGAAGTTTTTGTAAGTTCACAGTTTTGTCTCTGCTTCCCAGTTTCATCAGATGAGACAGATGAATCAATACAAGGAGCAGTGGCAACAACATCAGTAACAACAAAACTGCCAGCAAGTGAGTATAGCTCGATCACTAAATGTAATGATATTGAAATTATTTCCTCAATAAATCCTGGAAGATCAAAGGAGAAAAAAATGAAGAAAATAAGATGATAATTTTAAGAATTTTTATTTTAGTTTACCCAAATTTTTTTATCAATCACCCTAAATCTCGTTGCATTTGACCCCATCTCTCCAGAACCCATACACAGTAGACAAAATGCTCTGTGGTAACTGTAGGCCGGGTCAAAGCGCCAGGATTTTACAATCCTGCATCATAGCAAAGTTTTTTTTTCCTTGTGAAACCCAGTCTCTGCTGATATTACAGTAATATGTTTTGACTCGGCAGACAACAACATGACCAGAAGTGAGTTTTGGCTTCATTTTTCCTGAACTGATCTTATGCAACCGTTTAAATTGTTACTCTATTTCAATGTCTCTGTGTCTACAGAACCAACAGAAGCCGCAACAACAGTCCCGGTGCCTCCTACCTCTGCTGTACCTGTTGATGCTAGTAAACCAAGTGTTGAGATCAGTGAGTGTCTAAGAGTTATTTGAGTTGAATCGATAGATAGATAGATAGATAGATAGATAGATAGATAGATAGATAGATAGATAGATAGATAGATAGATAGATAGATAGATAGGTAGATAGATAGATAGATAGATAGATAGATATATTGGTTTTAATTCCCAATGTTTTATGGTTCCAGAGAAGACGGAGCCTCCAACCACAGTTTCTGTGAGGACGACTGTTCAACCTCCACCAGGATCAACAGAGCTGAAGAATGTGGTCACTCCATCCCCAGTTCCATCGAAGGACAATCAAAGTTAGTCTTTGTCCAGAATTGAATGAACTAAACAATATTTGTGTTACCTTTGTTAAATGCTGGATGTGCCATTTTGGATTGACAACCAATTTTACATTTTATTAGGACCGGTTGAGAGCAGCAAGGAAACACCAAAACCAGACAAAGGTATCAGTATCAAATAATATCACCTATTTTTTCCACTAAACTAAAGAGGAATGACTAAATCATTGTCAATCATTTCATTGCTTTGCTGATGATACATAGCTGTATTTGACTGTAAAACCCAGTGATACAACCTTGATTTTCTAGCTGATATAAAATGTTGGATGTCTCAAAACTTTCTGATGATAAATCTGAGGTTGTTATTATTGGCGAACCAAATGCTACTCCAAAACTGATAATTTTGGCAACCAATATCAAACCGACTGCCAGAAATGTGGGAGTCATTTTTGATTCTGGTCTAAATTTTGAGAAACAAGTCCAAAGAGTTCTTCAGTCTTGTTTCTTTCAGTTATGAAATAGCTCTAAAAAATAAATAGTTTATATCCTTTTCTGACTTGGAAAGTCATTCTGACTATTGTAACTCTGTGTATTCTAGTTTAAATCATAAAAAAGCTCTTTCTCACCTGCAATGCAGCCACTAGGCTTTTAACCAGAATTAAAAGGAGAGATCATATACCCCCATTCTAGCCAACTTATACTGGCTTCCAGAATTGATTTTAAGATTTGATTGATTACTTTTAAAGCAACAAATGGCTTACCCTAAGCTTATATCATGGAGCTTTTATCTCATCATGTACAAAAACAGTCTTAGATCTACAGACAAATCACTTCTGCCTGTTCCAAAGTCTTAAGTCAAAAGGCGATCGAGCATTTGCAATCAGGGCCTCTAAACTTTCCTAAGGAAATACAAGTATTTAACTCCCCTCGGCTGAGGGGTGAGGTGCGAGCCGAGGAGCCTTGGAAACTAACAGCTCATGCATGCCAGTTACTTTTGGCTAACTAGGGCTGCCGACCACTGTAGTTACTTCACTTGGCATCAACTAACGATATATTTCCCTCTAAGGTTACAAATTAATTGCGGTATTGTTTGGTTATGACAATGAAAATAGTATTACATAGCTACCTGTCCTGACATCCTCTCACGAAGCCAAGAAAGACCTTCTGCTGTTCGACTCAACTTGGAGACAGTAGAGTGGGTGCGGGAGGGGGAGGGGCCTCAGAGCAAAAAGCCAACCAACAATTGTGTTGTTGTAATTCCTTGCTCAGCCACAAGAGACCAGCTGTGATCGCAGATTGGGGCTTTAAGACGCAGCTAAAAACTCATTTTTATGAACTTGCTTTTAACCGCTAACATTAAAATTAGGTATTTTTAGTGATTTGATTGTAGTCCAATATGGTAATTTTCCTTTTTTTCTTTTTTCCTTCCCTTTCTGCTATGTTTGCATTTACTGTATTTATTTTTGCTGCTGTTTTACTCTATGTAAAGCACTTTGTAACTTTGTTTTGAAAAGTGGTATAGCCTACAAATAAATTATTATTATTATTATTATTATTATTATTATTATTATTATTGTTGTTGTTGTTGTTGTTGTTGTTGTTGTTATAACTATTATTATTATTATAACTATTAATCACCATTCCTTACTGTTTGAGATTTGTCATATTTACATGACATTGTATTCATGTGTCTATTAGCTGCAGCAGACATGGGGAAGAACACCACTGTGGCACCAATATCTACTGAGGATGAGAGTCAAGTAAACCATGACAACTCCTCTGTAATCTCCAAGGGTGACGAGACACCAGGTGAGAGGAGACTTGGTCCAAGTGACAGTCATCAAAATGGCATTTGATGCAACGTCAGCAAGAAAATCTGATATATGATCATTAATGAGTAGGGTTTTGTATTCCAAAATGTTCTTTGATTATTGTTAGATAGATAGATGATTACAACTTCTAAATAATGATAAACCTTGATAAACTATCCCTCAGTGAGTTTTACTCGCATGACAAATGCTGGATGTGCCATTTTGGATTGACAACCTATTTAACATTTTATTAGGACCGGTTGAGAGCAGCAAGGAAACACCTAAATCAGACAAAGGTATGTACCAGTATCAAATAATATCACCTCTTTTTTTCCACTAAACTAAAGAGGAATGACTAAATCACTGTGTCAAAACCAGTGATGATCAAAGTTCCCTTCAGAAGCAAAAAAAAGAATAAGGAGAAGGCTAAGATGTGCCTAGAAAGTATTTACCCTTGCCACAATTCAAATGTTTTGACCTAAATGCTGTATTTAAAGTGCAGGTTTGACTCAGAAACGACAATGGTCTTTATTTTCTTTATTGTTCCCCAGGTGCACCTGCCCCCACCCAAGGTACAGTAAGTCACTGATATACTGTACATTTGCAATTTTTTAGTCTCATTCTGCTTCTGTATTTTCAGTCATTCTTATTCTTTATATTTATATATTTATATATCTATGTACATGATTTATATCCATGAATGAAATTCTACTATGAGATTCGATCATTTGACACAAAGCAATAGCACTTATTACTTCATATACGCCATTTGGTGGATGCTTTTATCCAAAGTGCTTCACAGTACCGTGAATGTACAGACTTTAAGTACTTCATAACTTAAGTTCTTGGTTTAAATTGACAAGAATGCCTTTTTCAGGGACCCTGGTGGTGATTTAGACTCATTGTAAATGTGATAGTGTGACATGACATTTTTTTATTTCCAGGGCAGCAAGAAAAGGACAGCAAAAAGGCTGAAGAGAAAGGTGCTGGTAAGCTACGCGTTGCCATCATCTATACAGTCACATCACATATGGAATAAATGGATACTTATTCTTAATCATACAGTACAATAAAAAGGGAGGGGAAGCTAATCTAAAAACACATTTGGATGCTTTGACAGGTACACAGACTGGCACTGAAGAGACAGCACCCCCCAAATCAGGTAATGTACTGTACTGGGCTCAGTATCTGGATGTGCTCAGAGATGGAGTTAAGGTTAAGACCATAATGTGCTCCTGCTGGCCTTCTCCCTATTCTGTACCTCCATTATTATTCCAATTTTAATAATGACACAAGTAAACATGTCGTCCCCCTCAAATGATGCAGGCATCCCTTGGGCCAATCAGCAACAAGATGCATCATCCCTCCAAGTTTCCTCAAAATCGGACTGGTGATTTAGCAGTTAATAGCCTTTAAAACTTTGAAATTTGGACCTTTCATTATAGCTTAGCTATATTATAGCTATAGCTTAGCATTAGGACAATCGGTGTATTTTTTTTACGATGTCCGATATATCCCATTTGAGTTAAAAATTTGACCTTTAATCATAGCTGCCCCATTAGGCCAATCAGTATTTCATCAGATTTTCATCTTTAATAAACGCTACAAGGTCAACTGTATTGATGCCCATTTGATCCTCAGACAAAAGGCTGCTGTGGATTCTTTTGCCCGTCCTCGGGGGAGCAGTGGCTGCTGTCATCTGCATTCTCAAATTCAAATGCATGAAGGTCCACGATCACACAGGTATTAACGCTCAAACGTGTGCATGTATTAGGATGCACAGCGTACGGAGATACATTACTCCAAACATCAGGCCTGTTGTTTGATTTTGAGGCATGTCAGTCAAGCATTGGATTTATTTGGAATGTAATTTGACATATGAAATTTAAATTAATACCTGCAGTGAAGAGATAAACCTGTAATGTACTGTATGACTGTTGGACAGAGATCAATAAATGTCTTCTCCTGTCTTCTGTTCAACAGAGACCATTGATACTGGCACTGAAAAGTGAGTAAGTTTGACTTTTGAAGATATGGATTCTACTGTAAAGGTCTGAACAGCCAAAGTATTCACCAGTCCTCTGCTCTCTCTGCCTCCTTGCCTCCACACAGTGCCTCTTTCCAGAGCAGGCCTGACAGCACCAAAGACGGTGTCATGCTTCTCGGGGTGAAGTCGTCGGGTGGAGAGGAAAACGGTACGTTTGCTGCCTCCCATTGATTTGAGTTCTCTACGTTCCTTCTCTTTACTGCTGTCCTCCATCCTTCGTAGCGTTGTTTCATCAGTCATTCCAGGGAAGTTGGGAGCTTTAAATATCTCATTGTGCTCATTGGGCTTTGGGCTTTGCTGGGCGAGGGAAGGTGTTTCCTGTGATTTCGCGCCCCCGCCCTCCAACGACCAGCAGGGGTTGAAAGATAGGAACTTCCTCGCATAAACACAGATTTTTTGGGACGGGAGCTATTGTGTGCGGCCAAGCAAATTTGTGTGTGTGTGTGTGTGTGTGGTGGGGGGGGAGTGGGTGAATGCGTGTGCACGTCCATGCGTGTGCGTGTGTAATGCGTAAGTTTGTACACACACTCACAACCCCTTAACCCCACCCATGTAGAAAAATCTGGGCATGAAATCCCTTTACCTTCCTTTCCTAATACAATCAGGCCTGGATTACTTGGCTGTAAGCAACAGAGGGAAGTGGCGTCAGGCTTTAGGAATTCTGCTGAGGAACAAAGTGTTTACCTTGTCAGAGACTATTTAGTAGATTTATTTTTTGTATTCCATTTTTTTCATTCTTAATTCTGGCCCAGTTGACCTTTTGGGTCAGAGCATGAGCGGTACAGGCATCTTATCCAGTGTCACATACTGTGCAACACTGCCGTCTGGTGTTGAGCTGAAATAAAGGGAAAGGGTTTCTCAACTAGCTAAGGTATAATCTATAATCTATAATAAGTCTATAACCCTGTGAATTTTTAAAATCTCATTTGCAGGTTTTAGAGAGAACTGGTTTTAGCCTGGTTTCATCGGCTGCTTGTTTTACTGTGTTTCAGCTGCTGCAAGATAAAAAGAAGGGCGGGGCCAGGCACCGATGGACGAGTCACACCTATCGCCCGCACACCGATGGTCCGGAGGAGCTGCTTAGATGTTTCTATTTTTTCTAATATTCAAGCCTGACATAAGTCACGTTTGAAGCCCGGGGGGGGGGGGGGCGTGTTGTGAAGTAGGAAATGTTAAAACAAGGGTTTGTGTATGATTCTGTATGCTGACAGCTTAGCAGTCTTGTCCATGAAATTCAATTTCACCTGCACAGGCTTTTTCTTAAAATGAACTGTATTGACTGTGATCATAAATCTCGGAGTAAGAGAGCTTATCTTGAAGCAGCTTTGTTCCTGAGGACTTCACACTATAAATCAGAGGGGAAGGTTGATGAATATGCGTCCAGGGCCCATCAGATGTATTACAGAAGGAATGAGGATCAGTTTAGCTCTTAAGTTGTGGACCAGACCAGGCAAACACGTTTTCTGTACAGTGCACTCAGTTCAGATCCATCACATATTTGATGTAATAATTTTTCATTTCAGCGTTTTTTTTATTACTATCCTATCCTTTGGATGGCTTGTTGCCCATCGTTTATTTACCTTGCATTGTTGTGTAGATTATGACAGCATTCATTTGTTATTGCTTAGATTTGTATCGTCTTCTCCAATAGGTCAACTTCACTAAAAGAGGCTGTTTGTACGTGTCGCTAAACTTTAATGGAGTTTCAAATGGATAAGGAGAATCTGCTCTATGCACTGATGGAGGTTTTTTCATATACATTTTGACTAAATAATAAAAAGTACAGTGATGGCAGAGGGCTGTATGTATTAAATATTACCGGAACTATTTTCAGATGTTCATGTACAGCATGTGGACTGGAATTTCTTGCTCTCATCCACTATTTAAACACTTTTGCTGCCCAGTTTGGTTGCATCACATTTTATCCTAAACTGCTTTATTATCTTTTTGTTTTTGTTTTGATGGGACATCTATGGCAAATGGCTCAAAATAGTTGTTAGATATAGTGAGTAAAATTTGGTTGGACTACTTGAGAGTGGTTAGTTATCTCTCAACAGTGAGCGATAATGTATCTTAAACATGTATAACGTATGAAATGTATCGTTTTTGCTCTAAAATGAAATACCAAACTGACTGGTACATTAAGCTTAAATAAATGACAGTTGAGTCATTTTCAGCCGCAAGCAATTTGTGGTAGTTTTTCTTACACCGCTTCATCGGGCCTCATTCATATGAATTCATATGATTGTTAAAAGGCACAGAGACGATGCTGAATCTTCATACAACATGAATTATCAGTGCTCTGTGTGCATGCTTTTGTTTATCTTGCTGGAAAATAAGGCTTAATGTACAACAACAGTAGGATCCATATAGGCAAATAACATCCCTGTCTGTTGAATTATTCACCACTGGAGGGAGCAAACTGTCAACACAAGACAAAGTACCAACCCTGGTTTGGCCCTGACCACAGTTCATAAGACAGAGTTTATTGCAGAGGGGGTTTCATGAGGTTGTAGATAGGGGAGTCAAACAGATCCCGGCTCTATAGCATGGCTCGTATACGGTGCAGAACAGATTATAAGCTCATAACCAGGTCAACAAATCTCCACAGGATGATCACCGATGATTTATCATCTGAATTCTATGTGTATAAATTCAAATGAACCAATAAAAAGAGGCTTTGTGGAGCGGACTGTTGCCATTTTGCAGTCGGTGACAAACAGCGAGGCCGTCTGTGGCCTTTGTAAGGTGAGACAGGGCAACAGCTTTGACTGTGGGCACATTTCCATGAATGAGACAGCGAGAAGGTTGGCAGAGTATAAAGTATAACCCCGTACCAGCTGCGGTTTGGAGTTACATAGTGTTGAGACTCTAAACACTATGTGACTTAGCCCATACTCTAAACTTTAGAGTCTGCCTCTTTAGGCCAAATATTCGCCCATTTTCATTGGCCAACAGGTTTTCAATGGCGATTTAAATGTGGCGCTAAGCCTCTGACGGTGAAACTACATGCATGATAATTGCTCTGGTATTTGGAATTTGACTTTTCATGTTTTACTTGATGACAGTATCTAATGTCAACGTGATGTTTGAGAATTAGAAACATTGCAAACATTCCCCTGAAAAAACGTTATTGTAACATCAGCAAACAAGATTGGATAATGACTAATTACAGCCAGTTTGCTTAGCAATTCTCATCAGTGCTGTAATGAATCTATATAAGCCTAGCTGATATCTTCCCTATTAACAATATTGACTGGGTCCTTAGAAAGACAGAATACAGAACTGATAATAAAGTAAAATAGGCCTATGCTCTTCAGATTGGGTTGAACTCATAAGTGGCACATAGGAACCCCAGTTTGTCAAGGACAGGTCCCAGATCAAAGCTAAAAAACACTATTCTGCTGTAGATGTCCTGTTTTGAATAGATATTGTCCTACATTTGACTCAATACACATGGACTGTTGGTATCATAACAGAGATAAACTTCTCATCTCTCATTGGAGCCCTCATGCTTGTTAAATGAACAGAGTCCACGGAGCTTAAAAGTGGCCTTTGGACTGTTCCATTGCCTAATTTTGCCTATTTGTGCCAAAAAAGACAGTTTTCTCAGCTACAGTACCACAGTGACCTCCTAGGAATGTCACAGTCAAATTATTCCAACTGTGAGAAAACACTTAGACCCGAAGCAGCCAGTTAAAGCTATAGTACAGCCAGGTGTTGACATTTAGCTCCAGATGATCTTTTTCACAAGTTAGAAACAATGTCACAAATACTGTATCACTGAACATCTAACGGTTAGCTGAAATCATCCAAAGTCTTCAGGATCATTTGGAGATTCTAAATAATAAAGAACATTATGCATCACTTAGTATCACACATTAAATGCATGTTACAGTGGGTTAAGTATAGTGATTCAAACTGCATGCATCTGCAGTTAAGAACAGCACAATGAATGGAGTTCAGGAAGAGCGGCACGACTTAAACAGAACATACACTATTTGAATAAAGGGATGCAAAACTCATAAATGATGACCACCGAAACATTTCAACTGCTGACTGTGGCAAATCAAAAAATCTCTTTGCTATTCAACTTCTTGAAGGAACGTAGACTGTCAGCTTAATGTGCAACACCAGCAGAGCTACGAGATGCACGAGTAATACTGCTGCACCATGCAACCAAGTGTCTCCTCTGTTAGAGAAATGCAACTCAGCAGAACATAGGCAGGCTTAGTCTGCTGTTAAATTCCACGGGGAGGGGAGGGGGTGCAACATGAGGCACGAGGGGTGCTGGCCAGGCATACCGGGCCTGTTGATGGGGATACTGACATCTTTGGTGCTCAGTGAACGAAGGGGGAGTGTTTAGGGGCCGAATTGGGACGGGGGGACATACTCATACGTTTGGCCGGCGCCCCTCACCAGGAAGTATATGTATTGTTACAGTGAATTTCACACAGATACAATTTGGAACAGATTTTTAATGAATGCTGACAGGCGCAGACAGAATACCAGGCGCATTGTAGGAGTAAACAATGTTTATTTTATAATTATTAAGTAGACTTCTTCTCTAGTTGGAGGGTGGGGGCGGCGCCTAGGGCTGGGAGTCGATTCCAAAAAGACTCGATTCTTCGATTCCAGGCATTTGGGGATCGAGAATCGACTCCAAAGCTGTGGAGTCGATTCCACACAGTAGATTCCCCGCACGCGCAT
>OMLI01069553.1:0-11846 GCA_900302605.1 Rondeletia loricata
AAATATTTATTGTACAAGTGTCAAATCGAGTTTGCGAGTGCAAATTTCAAGATACAAGTGCAAATATTTATTGTACAAGTTCTCAAATCGAATCTACAGCCTCTCGAGTTTTGACACAAATATACCTTCATACTGATTCTTGTTTTCACAAAATTCATGAAACAAGAAAAACTGCACTGGAAACAAATGGAGTTACCTCACCCCCTTCGGCAGAATTTCTCACTTGTTTAAAGAAAAATACGATTTTAAGACTGAATATGAGACTAAAGGACTTGTAAACCTGGACATTTTAGCATCATTAAAGTACCTTGCCATGATGTAACTCCAAATATGATCTTAGATAGATATCTTCAATAGTTGCTCCGTAGATTCAAACTTGGTAATCCAAAATAGTGTTTTTTCTCTCCCCATACACATGCATTGCACGGTGAAACAGGTCTCAAAGTCACACTTCTAGCACACAAACGAACGCGAACAAAGCGGATTCTGCCAATGTATAAAAGAACAAAACCCGATTCCGAGTTTTTTGGAAATAAAAATGTCAACTTCGTGTTGATTTTACTATTTGAATTAGGAAGATGATCCGGTAGTTTGCTTCCGGGACCGAATCACCGTGTTTGTATGTTTGCGCGTGTAAGAAACGACCTGCTGATTGGTCCAAATGTCCACACCCACTCCTGAAGCCGGCTGAATAGGGGATGAAGAAAATAGTACCTTTACCAATCATTGTAAACAGACGAAAATAACTGAGGTGGTGATATTTCCACAGGGACAGTCACTAGGGTTGGCTTGGTTGTATTTTAGGAGCTAATCTGAGTTGTGAAATGACATAGGCCTGCAAAATGTCTTTGGAGAAACATTTTGTATAAAATACTGTTAATTTAATTTATATATTTGTTTATTTGAGCTCAAACTTTCCACCCTACTCTCGTTAACAATAAAAAGACAAAAAAAGAGACATGCACACACACACATACATGGACACACACAAAACAATTGCGTAACAATTTGAGTTTTGAAAGTCATTTTGAATAATCCAGTTACCATGCTGTTCTCGTCAATTACCTTTAAGTACCCACTCCTGTGAATCCATTACCTTTAAGTGCAGAGTTACCATTTAATTGCTTTGCTGTTTTCCTGCTGCCCATTTGTGAATACATTTAAAAGAACAAAGTTCAGAAAGAGACGTTTATTCGCTCTGTCTCTTTTTTTTGGACAGCAATTAACTTGTTTTTCTGTATTATCACATTATGCAAATCAGGTTTGTTAACAGAACAGCATTTCAGCTCTCACCCCTGCTGCACCCAACACCTATCATTGTGTTATATCACATTGCTTCACTGAAAGCCAAGAGGCAATTCCCCCCTGCAAGTGGTGAGCTTGTTTGGATTAGATGGTGTCACAGCTACAATTAACATGCAATATATCTGCTTGATTGAGCAGACTAATGTGAATAGTTAGCCCTGGGTACAAAATATATACTGTCACCTTCGATCACAGTGCAAACTCTTACTTCCACAAGCAATCAAACTCCTCTGAGCCATTCATAAAAATAAATTAAAAAAGGGGCAATCTATGACTTTTATCGACCTCTATTGGCGACCAGTAGGAATTGCAACAACATTGATAGAACTTATCTCCTCCTACACACGTTTCTGGCACAGCCCCTTGAGCTACGGTGGCCTGTAATTGACACAAACAACAAAGTCACATTTTCACAAAAGGGAGGAGTAAGCTAGCCAATTAGAGCAGAGAAATATTAGGAAATAATCGTACTTATTGCACCTTAAAAAAAACGTTAATCCCGGCAGTGATTTCAGCTTCTTTTGCTTATCTTCCTTTGATGCCTTAAAAACAACATGCAAAATACAGTGAATATGTAATAATAATAATAATAATGGATTGGATTTATATCGTGCCTTTCCATCACAGTGTGATGGAAAGGCGCTTACAGAAACCATTATTCATTCATACACATTCACACCGGTGGTGGTAAGCCGTAGCCACAGCTGCCCTGGGGCAGACTGACGGAGGCGTGGCTGCCAATCTGCGCCAACGGCCCCTCCGACCACCACCATCATTCAGATCATTCACACACATTCACACAAGGCAAGGTGGGTAAGGGGTTAAGTGTCTTGCCCAAGGACACATCGGCATGTAAACTCAGCAGGAGCGGGAATCGAACCGCCAATCCTTCGATCATTGGCCGACTGCTCTACCTACTGAGAGGCACGTACTGTGCGTGATTTTTCATCATAGTCCTGATGGCCTACATTTTCAGTCAGGTGTCTCTGGGAGTGATATCATGGTTGAGGTGAGGCTGGATAATGATGGTAGAGCTTTCATAGCTTTTCTTATCCTCTCTTTCTGATGAATAGAAGGTTTGTGAGAGCGAGAGAGAGAGACAGAGAGAGAGAGAAAGAGAGAGAGATCTATTGAGCCTCCAGCAGCACATCCTTTTCTCTCATTCTGGCCTTGAACTTCGACATGCTGCCGGAGAGAGAGAAAAAAAGAAACTAATTCCTTACCCTTGCTGCAGAAAATTATCCCATAATTTTCCTCGCAGTGCTTCTCGTTTTGTGGCGATCTTCCATTCATGAAATTCTCGGTCAGTTACTGGGTGACATTGTCTTCTCTCTGTGCTTTTAATGCACTTTAAAGATTATTCAGTTCCGAAAAGGAAATGTTGCTTTCTGTGTTTGGTTTTTCTTATTTTTTCTCCTCTGACCGGCATTCTATTTAGCAGCTCAGATTGTTGAATCGTGGCTTTGTATGTGTGTGATATTGTTATACTTGGAGCCTCTTGAGAAAGAGCAGTGGGCGAGAGCAGCCCTGGGCCATGTGAAAGACCTCAAAATATCAGCGGTAGTTGTTCAAGCCACATCTCTGCATGACACAATGAGTCATTCCTCCAAATCGGGGCATTTTAAGTCCCTCTGACATATTTCAATATATTTTGTATAAAATGTTTACCAACACTACATTCAGATTGCTCGATCTAAACTATTACATATTTCCTTTAATAAAGCACAATTTGTATTACCCGACAGTGTATTTTGTTTATTATAACCAAAGTATGTCCCTAAGTATGTTAATTGAACTTATAATAGAAATAAAAGGAATCAAATGTACAAATAATATAACACTTGAATAAATATTGTATTGCCTTAGTTGTCTTCTTTCTCTCATAATATAATTTATCATAATTAATGAATTTTTTATTTAAAAAAAGATTCAATAAATGTTTGTCCCTAAATCTACTGTCAACCCTGTTACTCCAATGAAACTCCCATGTAAAATAAAGGACTTTTCCACAAGTCATGATTTTCAGTAAGTGACATAATTTTCATGGAGGGAAAACAACAGTGAGAAGGCAAGTAAGTTTCCCAGCTCTATTTTGTCTGTTTTTGAATGTTTTAAAATGTTTAACATGTTACCCTGTATTTCAAAGGATATACAATTAATTTTATACATTTTAAAAGTTATTTAATAAATGCATGTAAACCCTCACTTCATGCATGCCATGTGTTCCCATGTTCTTCATCTCATAGCAAGCAGGGTCGGTGTCAGGGGCCCCAGATGATCTAGGCAGCGACAAGCCGAAGCAAATTATATTGGACAAATACCCAAGCCGTCTGTTTCAAGGGAAAAGACATTCATTCGTGAGTGACTGGTTTAGCAATAGAAACTGGCTAGAGTACTCGGTTAAAGCAGACGCCGCATTTTGTTACCCATGCAGAAAGTTTCGCTCTGCCCGAGCTACTGTTGACTCAACTTTTATGATAAAGGGGTATAGTGAAACACGCAGTGGAGGCCAACAAAGGTTTCCACAAGCATGGTACTTTCAAGGAACATTGAACTTGCATGGTCATGTGGACGAAGCACAGTGAAACTGGCAAGGAAATCTGCACTCTCGTGAATGCAGATAAACTGAAATAAAATCTGTACTATATGTCTATTCTATTTATACTCTATTCTATTCTATTCTATATTCATTGAGCAGCGCTAAGCACTCCTTTTGCAAAATGTACTGTAGTGTGAGTGGATAATGAGTTTGCATTTGTACGTTTGTTTGGTATCGGATCTGCGGCTGCCCCCCCGTGCCAATTAAATGCCCGTCCATTTGATTCGTTCTGGCGCCGACCCTGATGGCGAGTAAGGGAGCTTGAAATGTCAACCCTGTTACCTTGTGAAAAAGTAACTGGGTTGCCAGTGACAGGGTTGACATTTAGTTAGAAAACGATTTATTAATTAAAAATGTGTGAATAAATATTATAGATATGAGTCAAACAGGTCAAGAGGTATAAACAAATATGATGTTAATCCTGAATCAGACAAAATATGGCGGCCTCACAAGTATAATTCACATTTTGTACTCATGAATGCATGAATGCAGTTTGAATTGTGAAATGAGCTAAGAAAATATACTTACCTGATTTACCTGAGAAAAGAAAATGAGTGATATACTTACTTGATTTACCTTTAATCTACATATTCTTTAGTATTAATTTGCTCTGTTTCTGGCAGATTTGTTTTTATTGTTTACATTAGGTCATAACTATTTTTCTTATTTCAAAAATGAATACAAATTCCTTGAAGTGTAAATGTTGTTGTTTTACTGTAGCAGAACATTATTTTAAAATTCTGCTCCCCCTAATGGATTGTATGACTTATCAGTTTTTATTGTTTGTGTTAGCTTTCAAATGATTGTGCTCAAAAAGTTTGATCTCCACAGTTGAAACTGTTTAAATGAAGTTCAGCATAGAGTCATGCTTTTTGAAGTTCATTACGTTATTAAACATATTTTTGCTCCCCTTTTTCTAGCAACAATTACTAATTAAATGAGTAATATAGCAGTTTAAGGGTGATTTAGGTATTTTAAATTAACTGCTTCTGTCCCGTCAAACCCCGTAACTGTCGTCAATCCTGTTACTTAGATATATTTTGATAATAATGTAATAACCTCACCAAATGGGATGCAAATATTAGTTAGGCATTTTATTAAATAACTGTTGTTTTACAGATTATTATGGTAGAATAAGGGACAATTAATTTGTAAGAACATGTTAAAAGTTTTAGAAACATTCATTGAAATCACTTTCAAACAATTGTGTGAGTGACGGTAACAGGGTTGACATATGTTATGGTTTGTTGGACCAATATGTTTTTCTGCAAGTCAAACATGCCCTCCTTCAGATAGAATACTAAAAAGATAGAAAATGGATACTTGAAAAAATAGACGTCACTGTGTCCAAAAGGCACCCATTTCGAGGAATGCCTCCAATACACACACTAGCTGCACTTGTAGCATAGCAGCCACCTCCCACGGCTTCTCCAGGTATCACCTGCTACTTTTAATGCTAATTGTCCCCTTAAACTGCTATGCCATGTACCAACAGGATGGTCATGCTGCCTCCCTCTCCCCATATACTAGTCATTAGATTTAAATCAACACCACATGCTATCTGGATAACCTGAACTCCCTGCATCTTCAAATAGTCACATTGTGCCAGTTTACATCAATCCACATTCCAATCATGCCAGATGCACTTCTGAAACTCTGCCACGGCACAGTTATTCCTGCATCCATTGCAGCTGGTATGACGTCTGAAATTAGCTTTGCGCAGCATGGTGGGCATTTCTCTCCATCTAGGACATTCTGTAAACACTTTTTTTTGGTGAAAGGCGGGAACGGAGTGGAGTCGCACCTCGTTCGCAGCATTTCTCCACTTGGCTTGCCACAATATGGAAGTTGGCAGATCGTGGTGCTCACAAAGCTCATCTGGATGTCAAGTTGTCTGCCTCGCGCTGAGGCTGTTAGTCATGCCGCAGTTTGGGAAAGCGAGATTTATCCTTCTCGACGTAAAGGAGCTTTGACTGTGTGAGGGTTTGTGATGTGCCATGTTGATCCACTTTCCTATGGGATGCATTGTGTGATGTCTTCAGCATCGTGGCATCCTGAACATCCCTTTATGGTAGTTGCCTAGAGAGACTGAGGAGTTCTTTTATCGGAGAGACGATGGGAAAAAACACAATAACCAAAGCAGGATGTTGTCTATCCACTTCATGTTGGATTTCTGGTTTTGGGTATAAGTCTTTGCCACTGAAAGCCCATTGATGTCTCCTGCAAGCCACTAGTCACCAGAGTTTCTGACAGCTGCGCACCTGTTTGGTTGTAATACAAAAGCATGCTGAGACAGTTTAAATGAAAGAAAATAGAATTGAGGGCTTGGGCTAAAATAAATTGAATACCACTGTGTTGATTTCAAACATTATGCAAAGTGCTGGTGTGAGCATCATGCAGGATTTTACATTAGCTCCAGCTTTAAAACGAATGAGTTGCCATTTCAGTTTGGAGTGGATGGGAAATAATATATGTGATGAAGAAGGTCATTTTGGAACCTGCTGGCAGAGAGAGAGGCGAGAGTGCTGACGAATGGCTGCCGCGGGTGCTGTGATCACCGTGCTGCGTGGTTTTGTGCCTTGTCAGGGATGAGGGATACATACCAACCTGTGGCCATCCTCCCTCATTAGTCTATATGGGCACGCACGCACGCGCACGCGCACACACACACACACACACACACACACACCTGACTGTACCTGAAGCAGTTCTTAAAAGGTGAAGGAGGAAAAAGGAATGAAGGTGGTGAATTCAGTGCCAGTAGGTGTCCTCAGTCAACAGTGAGAGGATTCAGCCAGCATCAACTATTATCGCACCGGACCACTATTACAACGCCCTGGAGTCTCAAATGTGAATCTTCTACCTAATCCATTCACCATTCAAGCTACAGTTAGACCGATATATTGGTTTGCAGATATAGCAGGCTGATATGGTCCTTTTATTAAAAATCGTATCTGGTCCAGTCAGTGTGGTCCACCTCTGATATGATGGATATGATGCAGTTTGATTGATTACATATTTATTGTAGAATTTGTCAATACTACACTGGTTGTCTATGGGAAGACCTTACCTGAATTGATTCTAAAGCCACATTTTGACTGGATTTCACACAAGTATGCATGAATATGATTCTATATAATATTACTATTATTATCCTGTTTTTGTTCCATGGTCTAAATGCTGTTTCAAAGGCTTTTCCACCCTGACAGGAAGAGAACTCTGGGAGAAACACTGAATCCTTGTAATTTTTTTCAAAATGTTTTGCATGAAAAACAAAACAGCAGCTTAATTTATAATTTGGTATTGGCCTTCCTTCAACAAACCATATCAGTTGAACCCTAATTCAACCACCATTTAAAACCAGAACACTGTATTGTGCTTTTGTTAAGTAATATAAAGTATATGAAAGCTAAATAATGCTACACAGGCAGTGGCAGGGTCTATAAGCGCACTTATCCCGCAGGATACAGTGCAGCTGTCACAAGGTACATTACAGAAAATTGCGACTACACGTGTTGTACAGTATTTTCTGCTCCCTTATTCTCACCTCCCGTCACTGATTTTTACCTCAAGGCTGCTGCATCAGTAGGTTGTGGAGGGAGGGAGGGAGAGAGAGAGAGATAGGAGGAGTTACTGTAGAGTGAGAGAGAGATGGCAATGAAAGTCTGCCATGAGACACTTTGATGTGGGAGAGCTGAACCAGGCAGATCGATACAGACAGTGGGTAATGACTCCTGTGATCCTAGTGGACCTTTGGGGGCTGCCCCGGTGCCTCCGCTCAAACCCACCGTGGCCTTCGCAGCTCCTCCATTCATTATCTGTGGTAGAAATGGAGGGTGAGATAAGGGATGGGGGGAGGGAAGAAGGAAGAAACCATGGGTGGATGGGTGGGAAAGAAGCAGTGAAGGATTGGGTCAGAGAGTCACTACTGAACAAGTACAGATTATGTCCAGTCCCACGATAGCATATAGATTTAATTAATTATCACTTCATTTGAATGTGATCTCAGCTCTCTGGCTCCCTTGTTGATCAGCTGCCTTCATCTCTTCTATGGAGAATACAGTAATGTTAGGCTAGCTGACTTACTGAACCGTTACCAAACATATAGCTCATACATACATAGAAGCACTGCTTATATAGCAATGTGCTTTATTATAAAATGCCAGAGTATTACCATCATAAAAAGATTTAGTGATATACATATTGTCTTACATCACTATATGGTAGCAGTCCATGCAAGCGAACAGACGAACCTGGAGTAAGCTCTCCTGTCGCGTCCTGTCCTAACGTGTGAAGATTTATAGTTAGATTTTATAAGTTACATTTTCACAATAATAAAAATTGTACTTAATTTAATAAAAAATACGCTGCTCAATAAACAACCGAGTTGATTTGTGAAATGACTTTCACCACACCATGATGAATTTTCTCAGCGTCCAGGTGTAGAAGAGTGAAGCGTCTGGTTTCATGGGTGAAGACTGTGGCGCTGTGGTGAAAAGGTCCCCCTGCTGAGGTAACATACAGTACAGTTCATGTGCACGGTCGCTCTCGGCGTGGAAAACAGCGGCGGCCTCCGGAGGCCACGAGTTCCTCCACTGACGGGATGTGTGTTCGCTGGGTAAAGATGTGATCTGATTTACCCCAGCTGTAGCCCCATGAGAGGAGGCCCCTGCAACGATGATCCCAATCATCCCAAGGTCAGGGCGGTTTTTCACATCATTATCTGTCATCCCTCTCTCGCTCTCTTTCTCCCAGAGGAAGTCCCTGCTGCCGCCGGCAGGTGATGGAAGAGGAGGAGGCCACTTGTCATTATGCCGCTACAGTAAACTTTAGTGATGACCTGACAGGCTCAAACACACAGAGGTAACCTCAGTGATCTGTCATGTCCGAGATGAGAAAAACTGTGACCTCCTATTGGAGAGAGGAGGGTGGTTTGTTGTGTAACACGGGAGTCTGGAGCAAACGGTCACAATGTACTTGGACTGCAAAGTTTAGTTTTTTCTTTTTATATATTGTGCTCGATTACTGTGTAATTTAGATATGAATGATAGTACCCTATTATTGAAAGTGACTGTAGTTTCACCTCATACTGTATGATTTGACATCCAGTGTAATCAGTGGTAAATATAGTAAAGCTGGGCAAACTATAACCTCCAGTTGGTGATCATCATAAGGCAACAACCAACTTTAAGCAAAAATCAATCGTCTATCAAGACGAGTTGGTGGTTGTCCTGCCTCAAACCAGTTTGCGGTGCCATGCATTGTGGGTAAGCAGCCCCTTTAAAATATTAATGAGGATGTCCACTGGCCATATTCACATTTCACAGTGAAGAAGCAGACAGCCTTCATTGGAAGACACATCAGACAGGCTTTTTGTGTCTCCATCAGTCACCTGGGAGCTGGCAGTGGGACGCTAGGTGCCGGGCCACTTAATAACCCCTACAGGGACGCCAAGCCTGCCCATTCCTCACCCTGACACCCTGACACCCTAACAGCAGCCTAAAGTGGGCCTGCATGATGTGTTCACTGATAATACTGCATCCAGCAGAAGGCTTGCGCTGCCTCTCTGCCTCTCGCCTCATGAATTACATTATGATTGGGATGGAAGTAGGGCAGAGTGGCTGCGAACACTGTCCAGATGCAGGGTAGAGACAGATGTGACAGATGTTTTTACAATGACTACAGACCACATATTATCTACCTATAGCTCATATTATACACCTTGCTCTGCCACTTCTGAAGTGTTGTACATTGTTGGCTGATGGGGTTCGTCTACATCAGTCACGCTGCAATTCACCATGAATGTTCTTTGCTCTACATGAAATGCTATGTTTTTTGCAGTATATGTGTACCACGTTCATAATCACAATCATTATCATCATCAACAGTGTCTACAGCTGCAATTGCAGCTATATAAGACAGTATGATACATCCTTTTATTATCTGCCTATAGCTCATATTATCCACCTTGCTCTGACACTTCAGCTGGTAGCGGTACGCTGTTGGTTGATGGGATTTGCCTACATTAATCATACTGCAATTTTAGGTGTGTTATGTTCCTTGCAGTATATGCATACTAGGGTTCCACCAATATGGGTTTTTGAAGGCTGATACCAACAAGCCAATAGCAGAAAGGTTTTGCCGATATTCAGTATCTTTAAATAATAAATAAATAATAAATAAATTTAGGATTTAGTGTTTCCCCCAGGATTTTACTCTTGGCAGGGTGCTTAGTCTTTGTGGGTACTGTGCCACAAACTACTGTACTGTACTCAGTGGGGTTAGATCAATATGGGCTTTTGAAGGCTGATACTGATGCCAACATTTCTGGATTGAAGCTGCCTAGAGCCGATATTTTGTGCCAATATTCGGTCTTCGAAAAACTGTCAATCTTTAAATCTGACTATTTTAATGACCCCCAAAAAATCCCCCCAAAACACAAGTATTCAGTTCGCCCCAATAATTTTATTTTTGTCATGGTGAAACGCCTCTGAAACATTATTTAGACCATCATGGGACACTAAAAGTCTCCACTGATACCCAGACTAATGAAATCCTTTTAGGGTTAGCAGCTCCTTAAGGCAGCGTGACCCACCACACCTATTAAATGGTAGGGAAAGGCCTTTAAATTAAGAATTTATTTACAAAAAGCATAATTTAACAATTAAATGAATAAATGAAATAACATTTAATTGCAGGTTTTCCAGACTGTTTTATGTAGCTGTGGTCAGGGAGGAGCCTCCATCATGAGTGGCCGATATCTGATATTTAATAAAAGGCTGATATCAGCCCAGTATATCTGTATATATATATATAATGTGTACCACGTCATCATCATCGTCTTTGTCATTACAGCCTCAGGTACGGACAGTGCTGCAAACCACAATCATATAGTCAATCTTGGCTGAGTTGCTTAATTTCCTGTAAAAACCATTAGATCCCATAGAGGGCGAGCAAAATAATGAAAAGGCCTCTCTGTGTCTTCTTGCTGTGCATCTCTTTCCCTGTCTCTCTCCTCAGATGCTGCTTCCCTTGTGCTGGACACTGAATCTCTCTTTATTCTCAGGATCCTCAGCATCTGCTGGTACTGAATAAGAAGAACCAGTGTAATCATTACATCAACAATAACACATTTTTACCAATAACTATGAAAGAACGTGAACATAGCTTGTTTAAGGAATACTATTGTCATTAAATATGTTTTTGTTCTACTGTTTCATAGTCATAGCCTACTTTAAGTCTCACACAGCTCAGTCTTATACCAATAAGTGTACTGTAGATTGTTTGCCCTGTACCTGCCAGTTCCTCTGTTTCAGCACAGGGCTTTTCCTGCACCTCTCCCTCTGAAGCAGCAGCACTGCAGGCCTATTATCTCCACCTTTGCACGGGGAAAAAAAACCTTTGCACAACTTATTTTTCAATTGACTGTACCTTATTCTTTATAATAGCAAATCCCCCACTTTACAATGATTTGACTCATATCTCCACCTTATAGGAAAAGAGGAAAGCTATTTACATTCACTAGAATTTCTCTCACTTTCCCTGTATTCAAATATAGCAATGCATGACTCTCCCTCCCCTTTGTTGCACAGATAACCATCTCAACAGTTGTTTCTCATCAGGGCCATACTACAGTACTACATGTACAATCTAACGTTACACTCAACATGCCAGCCTATTGACATTTTAAATTTGTTTTCTTGACATCACAGCTAGCTGGCAAGTCTCTATGGACAAAATATAAAACTAAAACTGAAAACCTGTCTCAACGCTGTGCTAGCTAACTTACTTTCGACCTGTTTTCTGGCAGGGCTCTGAATAAATCAGTGATTTTAGAGCCTCATCTTGAAGAGCCTTCTTTTTCTTCTCCCTCTCCCTTTCGGCTCCACCTTTTCTCTTTTTGGAACCGTCCATTGTTAACAAGAAGATGCTGCTCTAATAA
>OMLI01069555.1:0-11417 GCA_900302605.1 Rondeletia loricata
TGTCTAGCTGCTGACCTATCATGGGCTCCGAAATGTTCAGACTAATTGTTGCTACTTGTAATTAGAAATGCCTTCTGACGTTTCCCTCTCTGAAACCTGTTCCCTACAGCGATGCGGCATCGCCTGTTAAAGCGCACACGACTAAACGTGGTGGCTTTCCTCAATGAGCTCCCCAAGACTCAGCACGACACTGCCTCCTTCACCGTTGATGTGAACACCTTCACGGTGGGTTTATGTTTGATCTATGTAGTCATGTAGAACCATGCCACTACTTGTAATGGGCTTGTACCACTCCTGACAAATCTTTGTATTAATTCTGCTAAATGTTTTTCATTTCCAGAATACACTACTGTCATTCACAGTGAGCGGCATTTTCAAAGAAGGTCAGTTTAAAAAAATTTTTTTTACGTGATTCAAATGTGTGATTCTCAACAACCGCAAGTGTACATGTGTTGATTGTGTGGCTGATTTGTGTCTCGTCGGTTTTTCTGTCGCAGTGGACGGTAAATCGCGGGACTCCACTATGGCCTTCTCTCGAGTCTTCCTCACAGTCCCTGCTACGAATTCTGGGTAAGTGTAATGAGCTCCCATTGGTTTATATCAACTTCCTGTAGTCCTTCATATTTCCCCTGTGTAAATGCCTGTTTGAAATGTTACATTAGTAACAAGAGTTGTGGTTGTGAATCATGAAGAAAATGAACTGGACATTAGGGCAAACATCCTTGTCTTGTGTTGCTTTGCATCCTGTGTGAAATGAGGTACATGAGTAAAATGCATTAACAGGGTATTTGTGTGTCATCAAAAAGTCCGAAAAGGTCTTTAAATAAATTAGCTACATCTAAGACCTTAAAAAGTATTAAAATGTCTTAAATACAGTTATCTTATTTTTGTCATCATGCAATGACGAATTCTTTGCGCTGCATGTCCACTCTTAGATTAATACGAACAGGGTTAATACACAAAACATGTTGTTTTGTTGTTGTTGTTTTTGTTTGTTTTCCATCATATCTACTTTACACAAATGTCTCATTAACAAATAATTTCCAAAAAGAAATTGGGCCTGTAAACCACAAAGTGGAAGTTATTTAACTCAAATACATCAAACAAATCTTGTTATTTACCCTCTGCCCCTTATGCCACAGTTTGTGCATTGTCAACGACCAACTTTTTATTCGGATGGCCACAACGGAGGAGATCCGCCGAGCCTTTGTGGCTCCCGCCCCGACTCCATCTTCTAGCCCTGTGCCCACTCTCACCGCACCACAGCAGGAGATGCTTGCAGCCTTCTCCCTGAAGTCCGGCATGAACATGGAGTGGTCCCAAAAGTAAGCCTGTTTGTGTGTGAGGAGTGAATATGTACATTAATGCAGTATGTGTATGTGTATATTGGCTATGTTTGGTGCCTTAATATATTCACACTTTATTAAAAATATCTAAACAATCATTCTCTGTTGCAGGTGTCTACAGGACAATGAATGGGACTTTAACAGGGCTGCGCTGGTCTTCACTCGGTTGAAGGTAACATGAGGCATTTTAATTTCCTGTGGTGCCATGATTGTGTTAATTTGATAATTGTTACAGTAAGTAAAGTTGCTTTGTCCTCTTTTCTCTTCTCAGACGGAAGGCAAGATCCCAGACGTGGCATTTATGAAATAGACGCCTTCTGTTAAAATTTCAGTGAACTGTAATTTTATTTGTGTATTTTGTTTTGTTTTATCTTTCTTTCTTTGCCTTTGTTTTATTAAAGTTGATGCATACCAAGCTGACGTTTCTCTTTACTGATGCTTTATTTTAACAACCAAGTGTCACGGTTGTTTGACTCAAAGGTTGATGTTATAATACATTCTTGGTTGTTATTGTAACCTTAGTTTTTATTCATTTGTATAGTGTTCCACTACCTGATTTCATAGGAATAAAGTCAGATGGCCAGTGGCTTCACTTGTGGTTCAACTTCATTTGGTGTATCATTATGTTTAACAAAACATATATTTCATTGTGTATGTATCCATTTCACTTAAGCCACATATAGGGACATGTTGCGATGATACAGTATGATACATATCCCCACCCAATTTAATCATGATCCTATATTTTCATTTATTTGACCTTAATTTAACCAGGCAAGTCAAATAAGAGCAAATTGTAATTCACAATGACCTCTTGGTCTTGATTTTCTGAGCAAGCTGGCTGTATTGACCTTACAAAGATGGCGTCATTTTATAATCTCTCTTCCGGGTTTGTCGTCACGATGACGTGATGACGCACGGACGTCTTCATCATACCATCAGTTGGCGTACGATAACAATAAACAACCCTGAAACAAGAGATATGCGCCAGGACCCGTCGCTCCAATTCGACACAAACAGCGAAAATATGAACCGAAACAACTGAAGCCCAGGAGTGACGTCTCTTCAAACGGCGTGGGACTCTCCGGTCCTGACACAAAGGATTTTAAAGAACAAGAGTTACGGTTCACCCCCTTCCTTAGCCCCCTTCAGCTAGCTGTGAGGCTCATTCCTTGTTTGCACACTTTGTGTTTGTCTGTTATGCAGTTGCCAGCGGACTGTATTCGCACTTGTTCTCCTCCGCCACCTCTTCGCCCCCTCGCCCCGCTCTCTCTGGCCCCATGTCTCACTGGCTGTTCCCCTGGTCCGGCTCCATCAAGAAGCGGGCCTGTCGGTACCTCTTACAACACTACCTCGGTCACTTCTTGCAGGAACGACTGAGTTTGGACCAGCTGGGCTTGGACCTATACAATGGCAGTGGTGTCATCAAGGAAATTAACCTCGACGTGTGGGTGAGTTTGCACAAAGAGCGTGGCTGTCAACTTCCCAGCACACCGGGCATCGTGTATGTTTGTCAAACTCATGCACCCTTGGCTATTTCGCAATTGGACTCCAGTTCAACAACAACAATCTTCAACGTCATGTCCTTAGGCTAGCTCGCCTTTCTTCGAGGAACAGCACTTAGAGGAAGCAAGCCCATGAACGTGTTAGACTACTAGCTGTATCTCTGGCTCACCAGTTGCTTATGATTCATCAATGTCTGTACAATACCAGATATTTCCCCAGCCATATTAGCTGTTCAGTTCCTTTGAATGCATTTTTTTTTACAATCCACACCCAGAGTGATGAGGCAAATATGAAAGCTGTTGTTCTCAACTCTTTCTCCCTTTAGCTTTCTCTTTCCTTCACACCTTACTGACTGTCCTCTCTCCCCCAGGCGGTCAATGAGCTTTTGGAGTCTCTTGGGGCTCCTCTGGAGATTGTGGATGGATTCGTGAGCAGCATAGCGGTGACCATCCCCTGGCAAGCTCTGGTGACCGACCGCTGCACCTTAGAAGTTTCTGGTCTTCAGATAACATGCCGACCCAAGTATCGGACCAGTAAGTCAGCCGAAACGACTGCCTGAGTAACCAGTCTGATTCACTCCCTCTTGGGAAACCAAACATGCACCAGTCAGCCAAATGTCGGGTGACCGGATCTCCTGGGACCGTCCCAGCTACATGTTCTGGTGTCCGGATTTGTAAACACATTTGTCCCTGTTTTCATTACTTGTCCCCAAACCATTCCATTTGTAGAGACTTGGACTGCAAATGATCATAGCGTGTTTGTATTGTGAGTTTTAACACATGAGATTGGTGCAATATAAAGAAGCGCACACAAATCTGTTTATGAATGAGCTTGTGCAGGTAAATGCACAAGACCCTATGTCCTATTTAGGAGTTTAGAAAATCTGCTCAACCTAGCCAAAAGAGAATGTCCTCTGGTTAACTGAGGGCTCCAAGCTCCCAGGCAGGGCCACTCTGTTACAAGTGCTGTATCACAGTTTATTTGTCACTGAAGACCTTTATATGCTGTATAAGTCAATACAATACTGTGCAGAAAGCTCAGGGGTTGCAACCATGAACTTCCATGTGTGTCTAACTAATTTACTGAGACAAACCGAGGAGGTTATGCATGTTTGTGTTGCATGATGAGGTGTAATGGCCCAGTCACAAAAGTAGCGCATGCATGTCAGTCAGATCTCTGTCAAAAGCTGGGAAAAGCACAGAGAGATAATATACCAAGTTAAAATGAACAGGCTCGGGAAAAGAGAGACAATGAATGATGCTGGACTCCTCATGAGTCATCATTTATATCTTCAATTATTTTCACGGCAACCCTGAAGCATGGAAATCACTGAATCCCTTGTGGGTTTGTTTGCATTCAGGTGGGGGTTGGGACTCCCAAGGCTGGTCATCAAGCATGACCTCCAGCATGCAGCTGGCTCAGGAGTGCCTGAAGGACCCCCCCGAGGCGTCCGAGGAGCCGCCTGCTCCACTGGAGGGGCTTGAGATGTTTGCACAAACCATTGAGACGGGTGGGTCAAAGCCGTGTGTGTCCAAGTGTGTGTGTGTGTGAGGGAGAGATTGTATGTTACTATGAATGATCCATGTCCCAGTTTTGCAAACAAGTGACAGCAGCAGCTCAGCCTCACAGAAACAAACACCATTTTCACAGACTGTCATTACATAGACATCCAAATTGTCCCTCAGTAATTATGTGCACTCATGTCTTTCAAACCGGCTTGGCTCGCAATAATTGTGGGAATATTTCTCCAATGATAAGTTGCGGCAACATCCCAGTCTGAACATGTATGGCTAAGCACCGGGATGGATTTGAAGGATCAGTGTTAATGAACCTTTGCGTGTCTCTCATCCCGTCTGTGTGCTCAGTCCTTCGTCGTATTAAGGTCACCTTCCTGGACACTATCGTCCGCATCGAGCACCAGCCCCTGGACCTGGAAACAGGCGTTGCCTTAGAGGTGCACATCAAACGGTAGGTGATAGCTCCCTTTAAAGATTCACTCAAAGAAAATGTGCTGCAGATATGAAAAAAAACAACTATATTGGTTGTTCCTTTGCAAACCTCTTGATTCTTCACCTCTCCTTCATGTTGTTGTTGTTTGCTGTGTTCTTTAAAAAAAATTTTAAATGCTGTGTGTAGGATTTATGTACTGCTGTGAAATTAATTTTGATCACAATTTGAAATGTTAGCAGAAACCGCATCCTCCAAAACAGTAGCACCAGTGATGTGTTTCTGTGCTTTGATTTGTTGCTGAAATACGCTGATAGAATGCAGCTCACGGTGGCTGTAGAAATGTAAAATTTTTACAGTTCATTTGGCAATGATATATTTATAGAAAAACCTACCTCAATTGCCTTTAATGAATTAGACTAAACTAGAAATTTGCTGGGGATGAGCAGGGACAGACTCACTTGATCTGTCCTACAAGAGAGCATAGTGCAGAAGTAATAAGCATGTACTGTACACTCCATCGTTTTTGACTAGCATCGTTGTTACCTGCAACTGGGCATGGGTTGATGCATAGAGAAGGGCTTCTTGACATGAGTTACTGGGGAATTCATACATCTGTCTCATCACAGCCTCTCCTTCATTTCTGCTCTGCTTTCTTTAGGAATGACATATTACTCACCTGAATGGTGTGTCTTCTCTCTGTAGCTTTTTGGCCCTGATCAAAAAGAAAAACCTAATAATTTGGTTGTGAAACAAACTCAAAGTGGCTTGGTATATTATCCTTTACAGCTTGCCAACTGATTAAGATAAATGCACCAGTTAGAAAATCAAATCTAATTTTGTTTTTTTGAAGGGATTTTGCATGACATGAAGTCTGTGGAGTGTCCTCTGTAAACTTAAGAACCACATTTTTGCATTTCTGCACCGTTGATTCTCATCATTGTGTATGTGCAAAAGCCTTTCCCCATTTGACTGATCAGTTGTATTATAGCAAGTGGATAGGGGCGCTATGTGGGCCTCCTTTGTCAAAGTACACAAGTGAAGTGTTCTTATAAATGGGCCATAGCCATAAAGACATAAAAGCACTCTGCAACCCTTGTTGTGAGGGATAAAAACTGTGAAACACACACACTGGATGTGAGGCAAGACTTGATGTGAAAAAGACAAAGAAGCTGCTGCACAGGATGAGCTGAAACACGTTGGTCAGCATGATTTTCCAAATCTTTCCTATCGCATAAATAAAGGCATCCTGTTTTCTGTTGTGTTTCACTTCTTTTTTTAAACCACTCACAACAACAAAGGATAACAATTTCTCTTTCTATGATCAGATATATTGTAACTCTTCCACATATCAGCACTGATATAATAGTTAGGGGAGAGAGAAAGCAAAATGGTGGCCAGGAATCAGATTTAATCTTTTTCCACTCCTAAAGTGTCTGAGCAGATAAGGAGAGGAGGCCGCTGTAGAGTTATGAAAATGTACTCCTTGGCCTTGTATTGTCAATGTGCCTCCCAGTGTAGCTTGTTAAAGTTAGGGCCAGTATTGGTGAAGTCATTCAATTGAACAAGGTTTTTGTCAGTGGCTGATAACAACTGTATTTTGTGCTCAAGGTGCCGTCAATATGGGATGTCATGGGAGTCAATGACCCTGAAATTGACAGCTAGGTGTAAAATGTCCACATCCATCGTAGCTGTGGACAGCTAGCTAGTTAACTGGCTGCACGATTAGGACTAAACTGATAATTGTGATTATTTTGCTTGATATTGCTTTCAGGTCTCTCTTGAGAATGTCTCTCAGGTCTCTCTTTAAATGAATATTATTTTTCGATACAATTATTAGTCTTGATTTGACATGATAATTATTTACTGCACTTTTGGCATGTTTTTCAACTGCAGCGGACCTTCTAAATCAAATGCAATGTTTCAATAGTGCTGATGAGCCAATATTCTACAATTATTTATTACTGAAACTCACAATATATGATTATAGACGCTAAACTGTGGATCCCTGCTATTGAGATAATTACAGTGGTCGTCAGATTGTTCACATCCACAGCCATCTTCTCACTGGATTCATCACCAGGTAGCATCAGTTCCCAGTGATAATCTCCTTTGTGTATGTCAGTTGGTCCCACATGTCCCATGAATCTGTTGCCATTTGAAGACGTGCACTACTGTGACACTGTTGAACCTTCATTGTTTTCCTGCCTTATTGGCAGAGCTTTTCAGGGTAGCACTGTTGATCTGGGGTCAGTGACCAGAAGGCCCTGTGGTCTTTACAGCCTGATTTTAACAGAATAACTCTGATCCAAGAGCAATCTTGTCTGGGAAAAGCATGTCACAGTCGTAGTGTTTATTAAACAGGATGCGTCTGGTCCTAGAGTCTGTCTCACTATCTCTTCTACAGAGATCAAGGCACTGACAGTAGGAGTGTATTTCAACAATCCTGACCGTGGCCAGTTAGTTTGGTAACTGAGAAAATATTACATATATTTAAAGGTGCTACGTGTACTATTTTTAAACATCAATATATCATTTCCAAATTAATTGTGATACCTTGGTACAGTTACCGTAAACAAATTAAACTGTGGAGACGATTAGTAGCCTCTTTCTCACGCCAGTGGTATTGTTAGTGCTAGTGCTTCTCAAAATTAAGACCACATTTTCCATAAACCACATTGCTTCCTGTCACAAAGCGGATGTTGCTACTTCCTCCGGTTGCACTGGAAGAACAGCGCTCTCGCTGTAAAGGAATCTCTCTTTGTGCCGTAAATCAATACAGCAGATTCAATCCAGCAAAATCGGACACAACGTAAAATGCAGTGTAGAGGCCGGTAATATCTAAACAATGTTGTGGTAATGATTTATTGATGATAAAATGTAGCACCTTTTGATAATGTTCAGGAACATTTTGAATACTGTCTTGAGAGGGATGTCTAGCAGTCACATGTATGGATGATCTCCGTCTGTCTAATGGTGTAATTCTCATGTTCAGGGTGAACACTGGGTTTTTTCTTAGGTGACTTAGGTGTTCCATGCAGTCTAGCGTGTCTTTCTGTGTATGCATGTGGTTATGTGCATTTGTCACTGAGTCCCTTCTTCATCTTTCTTCTTTGTGTGTGTGTCCCTTCTTCATCTTCTTTGTGTGTGTGTGTGTGGGTGGGTGGTGCTCCAGGCTGGAGTACTGTGACGAGGCGGTGCGGGAGCCAGCCAGCCAGACTGCCGCACCTGTCGACATCCACCAGCCCCCTGCCTTCCTGCACAAGATCCTCCAGCTGAGCTCGGTTCAGCTGTTCTACGACAGCACTGGGACAGCACAGGTGATGGACACCACACCGACGTACTAACTGAACTATGTATTCACTCTTTGTGTCTCTCTTTGTTTTGCATTTTTCTTTCTTTGTTTCTGTATTTCCTTCTCGCTTTCTTTACTTGCTTAGTTACTTATTTATTTACTTATTTCCCTACCTACTTCTTGAATTACTTAATTATTTTAGTTCTGAAACACAAATTAGGACTTACTCCCCGGGGACCCCAGGGTCATGAAAGAATAATCAATCTTAAAATGTAAATCTCACAAGAAATAGGTACAAACTAATCACACGGGGACATGCTACCTGAAGTCAGCCTGTGCGACACATTTTGCGCCCCGACTTGCGTCCCCGTAGTCCAGGAAATGCTGCTGTGGATGGAAGGGGGGGGTGTAAGACCCTACAATGGGTCAGCATCCTGTGCAGTCAGTGGTCTTGTACATTGCCTGGAGAGAGACTCCGGCTCTTTCAGCCACTCAGTCAGCCAGCGGAGCAGGATGAATTGTTCTTCTCTCTTGCCTTAGACTTGTCTTACAATTTCTTAGGGTCCTTCAGAGGAGGACCCCCCAGGTTCAGCCATGGCTAGTGAAGGAGAGGAGGAGGAAAAGGAGGAGGAGGAGGTAGATGAGGAGGAAGAGGAGAAGCCCCAGACAGCCCCCTCCTGTCCTCCTCCTCAGCCACTCCTCATAGGAAGCTGCTCCGGTTTCATCGAGACCAATGTCAAGATCAAACAGAATGACATGCTGCCCGGACCAAAGGTGTGTGTGTGTGTGTGTGTGTGTGTGTGTGTGTGTGTGTGTAACATCATAAATACTACAGTGATCAAACATGCGACTGTCCTTTCTTGTTGACTCCTGTCGTTGTGTTGCTCTCCTCCTCTCTCTCTCTCTCTGTCCATCAGTTGGAGTTGGATGGGAAGGTGGGCTGCGTCCACATGCTGCTGTCTCCAGATCAAATAACCCATCTGACAGACCTGCTGGCAGCCCTCTGCATAGACACTGGTACAATGAGACACAGGCCCGCTGACACACATAAACTGATATTAGAGTGCTTTTTATTATGATCGTTATTTGTCTAGCACCTTTCAAAACACAGTTACAAAACACTTCACAAGGGAGTAAATCTAAAAAAAGTCAGAAACAGGAAAGCAAAATCAAAAAGTAAGTGAAGGGCAATTAGTGAAAGATAATTACATCAAAAAAGTTTCTGAAAGTGATTTTTATGTTCCGCCTACATGGTATGCGGGACATTATGTCATCTGTCTGTCTTGTGAACACAACTCAAGAACAATACATGATAGAAACTTCATACTTACACCACGGGTTCCTTCTATATAGTAGATGATCTGATCTGATCTGATTTTGGAGCACCTTGCTGCATACATTTGCATATTGATAAATAAAAACAGATTTTCTTGAAACTGCTATAACTCCTGAATGCTTTAAGATACGGGGTTGATATTAATACCACCCATGTGTTACGTGAAGACAAGTATGTAGACATACAAATATTTGCTAATTAATACATTAATTAACTTAATGAATGACCTTATTAGCATAACTGGTTATGTTTAATATTAATGTTTAATATTAATATAATATATCATGCTGATTATGGCGGGACATTAGGCAGCTCAAGTGCCTCTTGTTAAGAAGTGATTTAAAAGATGATGATAATTTTGCCAGCTTCAGCTCCTCAGGCAGGTCACTCCAAAGTCTAGCAATGTCTGGCAAAGGCCCGATATAGACTTGCATTAATAAATCTTGTACTTTCACTTTAAAGTCTAACTTTTGTCATTGTTATTTTGGCCTACCAGAACATCCGAGAGGATGTTTATCAATGAAACTTCAATATTTGAAATAAAAACCAAGACCTCTATTATCCAACTTATTAGGCAGGCACAAACACTAATAACCTATAATAATAATAAGGCTTTTTGTTAGCAATAACTATAAATCAGTCAGGTGTTTAGCTAGGCCTTTTATGAGAACATGAATAAATAATAGTCAAAGTAGATATTAGCCTTCAGAATACTTTTCTGTTAGCAAATAAAATAGCTTTTAAATGGCTCAGTTAGCGATGATAAACACTCCAGTGCTTATGATGTCAGCTGTACTAAGCGTAACTACATTCATGTGCCCAGACATACACACACATATATATATGCACATCAAGTATGCATTACTTCCACTGTGTCTGTCCCAGACCCAGAGGGTAGTCAGGTGCCCACAGGCTTTGGGGATACATAATATAAAACTCTTTTCCACGGCATAAGGACTCAGAACGGATACACATAGACACAGACAGTAACCCTGTGCTGTTTCCTGCATAGCCCAGAGTAGTGTTGTCACGATACCAAAATTTCCATTTCGATACAGATACCAAGACATGGATTTCGATTTTTGATACTTTTCCTGTGTATGAAACATTAAATGGGCAATGGCCAAATCTCTCTGTATAAAATCATATCAAATTCAGGTATCACCCACTTCAAAAAAGCTGTCAGAGCGGCGCATACGATGAGCTTTGGACAGAGTAATCCCCCAACATTATATCAATTTTTGCAACTTTTAAAATGAGGTTTGACTTCAAAAACCAATGTTATCAAGTCAGACATTACTGCCAGGAAATATGATTTGGACTAAAATACAATTCAGAAGTACACAGTGGAAATACACTGTAGATTGTCATATTTGCACCACAAAGGCATATATACATGTATATATTTGATGATCAACCTAGCAATGTCTTTACTGTTGTTGTTATTGTTGATTAATACATGTGCACTGATGATTAGATGTCTAGTAAATATTTGGGCTACATAGATAGATAGATAGATAGATAGATAGATAGAAATGCACACAACTACCACACTTAACAAAAGAGCACTCTACGGCTGGTATCCAGCATTTGCACCTACTGTCATAGTCAGTTTTGAAATACTCAACTCTGTTCTGGCTGGATACTTATATATTTATACCTATTTATACTCTGGAATATACTCTGGTGCAATATTCTCTAGACCTGTATAGCCTATATTTCTTTTTATTTTTATTTTTCTCTACTACTGATTTCCATAGCTTTCCATCAGTGCAATTAGTCAGGTTCCAGAACCAGGTGCCATGTACATACTGTATAGGTAAGAGTCCTATTTATATTTATAGTTGATATACTGTGTGGATATATATATAGATATATATGCCTACTACTTATAATACTTATACTTTTCTAGGCCTATGAGAGAGAGAGAGAGAGAGAGAGAGAGAGAGAGACAGTATTTAGAGTACTTAATGGTGTGAATCACTGT
>OMLI01069556.1:5256-16542 GCA_900302605.1 Rondeletia loricata
TTCTATTACAGCAAATGGAAAATGGTGCTGCCATAAAAAATGGCTTTTTGCATTTGAACATTATTTGGAATGAGCAGATACAGAATATGGTTGTGACATTTTCGTGCAGTATGGAAATTTGTTTTTTTCTAACTTTGAAGCTACTTCTTTCTCATGCTTTTTCAAGGTACAACCAGGATTGCATACTGTCAGACATCATGCCCTTGGAACCCAGTGGAAATACTGTTTATGGTTATGCCACGTATGTACAAATACAATATCGGTTGATTCATTACAAAACCAAAAAATGTATTACTAATGCAATTAATCAATATACCAGTGCAAGCAATATGTGTAAAGGATATTATTGATTTATAAAATGAGAATAAGAATATTTTTTCAAGTCATGCAACATTTAAAAAATCAGAAATAAATCTATGGGCTTGTCATCTGTGTTGGTATAAAATGTCATGGATTTATATAAACCAATGTCTCTCCAGATGTGAAGATGCTGAGGCTTTTGAGGTCCAGGATGGGGGCAAGAGCTCTGGAATCTTCACCAAGTACTTGAACAAACACATCCTACAGTCTGAAAAAGTCACCCACGTCTTGGAGCAGGTGTCTGAGGGTAAGTATCCCAAAGAGGGCTGTGGGTTGGTACTCTCCTATTGTTGCCATATTTTTGAGGATAAAATAAATCAAACAATTCTCCAAATGGTGATTTTGAATTGCGCTGTGCCACCAGCAAGCTGCCGTCAAAGGATAGCTGTATTTTTTTGGGCTATGCTGTGATTTTAGTAGGTGAGTGGACATGGTTTGTGCCATAGTGGAACTGGTTGTTCCAACAAAACAAATCTGTGACTGATACTAAAATGGTCAGTGCTAATTTGTGTCAAAGTGCCAAACACAGAAATAAGTCTAAATGTACTTTTGGCCTTTAGTTTTATCCACAAAGAAGGCTGACATTTCTTGCAGATCCAGGGTATACCGATCTGAAGGGAACAAGTTGTTCTTCAGTCTGCTGGGTGGACCACAGACTAGTTGATAACTCCCTTTCTCAATCATTGGCTACTCATTTTGGTGTTGTTTACTCATGACATGTAAGTAGCTGTGACTGGGTAGGCGTGGGGAGTTATCACGTTGGCCCCTCCTGAGTGTGTTTGGTTGTTTGATGGGCCTCTTTGGTAGCATAATTTTGGGGGGTTCAACTGCATTAGCATGTGACCTCATTCTCTGGAAATTCACACTGTTGGCTAGAGAACAGCAAGAAACCTGAGAGCTGCAGACTCCAAGACAGCTGCTCTGTCGTTTGTGCGCCCCCTGCCACTGCTCTCATGGGCTCTCAAATCAGGGTGTGCTACCAGGGTAGGATGCACTGGTCACAGCACTGTGTGTGTAGACTTTTTTTTAATGGTGACAAATGAACTACTCGTTATGAATAGTTTACAGTAGGCTTTATCCCTTTTACTTTTGTCTCTGTCTCTGTCTCTGTCCCAGAGCCACGATATGGACAGCAACTTACTAATTCCCAAGCGTCCCTTGTTGACTTTTGATCTCTGCTCATCTTGTCTGGGATTTATTTAGAGATGGAAAAAGAGATGTTGATGATGAACTGCTGTCTACTTGTCCATAATGGGAACATGGTGAAGACCGGTTGCCTAAAATATTTCTGAAGCTAAATCTTCTCCAAGCTCAAGAGTGAATCTCTATCCAGGGCATTGAATAGGATTTAACAGTCATTTTCTCTGTCTTCTGGCCAACAATGCCACCCTATTAATAAAGAAAAATGTTTTTACCACCTTGGCATTTTTTGAATAATTATTTAATACCTTGAAATTCCTCAGTATATGAAGTTGCTGTTGAATTATGATGGTGTTGGGGCGTCCTGGTGGCTCAGTGGTCTAAGGCGCATACCGTGTTAGCGCGACATACTGGGTTCCAATCCGGCCCAAGACCTTTGTCACATTATCTCTCCCAATCTTTCCTGTCTCTCTCTACTTTGAACTATGTAATAAAATGCAATAAAAATAATCAAAAAAATTTGTATGTTGGTGTTGCAGGCTTAGTATTTACCTGCGCTTTCTCTGTCCCTCTCTCCACGTCAGATTTAGGCAGAGACCCTCTGGTCACAGGCAAGCAGGCGGTGGAGATCAAACACACCCTGAAGGAGCCTCGTTCCCTCGCAGATCCAGTTCGGACCGCCGGCCACACAAGGGAACTACGCCTGCGAGATGCCTGCTGGAGACAAGCCAATGGTGAGTTGAGGAAAAGTGCTACAAACACTTTAATGCCTCCAGACCTCTGTGTTTTCATTTTATGTTTGTTGTTATTAAATGCCAGTAGTTTCAAATCGAATTGATGAGTCGGCGTATGTAAATTAAATCCTCAATCTCAGTGGGTCTAACCTGGGTGCCATTGCTCATGTAAATGTCTGCATCAGAAAAGTAGTTTTCCATCAAGTAAAGCATGATTCAATTTCTTGTTCTGATGTAATCTTGAGTGACAGAGACTGTGCTGTTCACTCTTCCTCATACCTCCCACACCCCAGCATGTGACAATTACATCAGAAACCAAGCACACACCTTGTGGTTTTGCATGATATTTGCGCCGCCATTCAAAAAAGCGTTCTCCTCGTTTGTGGTTAAACAAAACGGAGAACTGGTTAACTGTGCTAACTGTATTTTCCTGTTTGATGGAAGGAGGTCTTTTTTTTGGTCACATCAGAACTTCCTCATATTGACTTTTCCCCTTTTGAAATGGAATGTTGTTGTCATGGACTAATCTGAGAATCTCCTCATTCTCCTTCAGACTAAATGGACAGAGCAGCTGAAAGTCCCTAATGTGGTTAATCAAGGGCTAAGCAAAGTCTGCTTCACTATTTGAGGATTTTAATGCCATAATAAAACAGTACAGTCCAAGTAAAACAATTTTAAAATGTTATCACTGGTCTGAAGGGCCTTTCAGATAATCTCTTTTAGCGATTGGTGAATTCATCTTTTTGTATCCTTTTTTCCCACTCTATAGAGCTGCCACGGAAGAAGCGGCTGGTGTTTCTTTGTGGAGTAGAGGTGGAGGTCAGCTTCTCAGCTCTGTTCTCCAATGTCATGGTGGCTTTTGCCATTGTGAAAACCACAAGCCCCAGAACCCAGGACTGCACTGTTACTCTGAGAAGCATACCTGTAAGTGTTCTTATTCTTACTTGAAACTGTCAGACATGCTGTCAGTTATTGACCGTCTGTCCAAAGTGTAAAGTGTGCTACACTATTTCACTGGGAAATATGAGGTAGAAAAGATTAGATTATAGTTGAAGGGCAGAAGGACAAGTCAGTGTTCAATTTATGTTGTTGTGATAGCCTTAAAACTGTTCATTGTCTGGATATATAGATCCTGTGCAGTACATGATTGTCTAAAGTCTTGACCTTTATGGAAACACCCTTTGTAATCTGAGTTTGTTATTTATGAGTGAGTATATTAAACAATGGGTATTCAAAGTTCAAAGTAAACCCCTCTTTCCACATGTTAACATGCAAAGATGTATCTGCATCATTAATTCCATATTTCTCATGATAGGAACCCTCTCACTTTCCACTGACCAGCAGTCATTTCTCAATGATTACCATTCAGTACTAAGTTTCACATGTCTGAGGAAGTTCTGCCCATATTTAGACTTCCAGGCTGCTATAGCTTGTTGAAGTGAGGAAAAAGCAGGAAGTATTATAATTTGGTTTGCCTCTGAACCACTGATTCTTGGACCATACTGGCATCTAGTGGCCCATTTCATAATGCATTAAAAACCATCTTTAATTTAAATTCTGCATTATGGTGTATTGTAGCAGTGATGTAGTAGCTACAGCAGATAATTACTGGGATTATACTTAAAAGTGTTTTGATATAGTTGGCTGATAACGAATACTGTTGACACTGACACATCTTTTATCCCACTCCCCCTCTGAATCTTTAGCCAATAGAAGACATATTCTCCGGCCCCGGCAGGTCAGAGGAGATGGACTCTCTACTACTTATGCAGTCTGATAACCCTGACTGTACTCTGCGACTTTGTGCTCTTCAAAAGCTTCAGGTATTAAATACACTGGCATCATGTCCCCATGCTGATCCTATGATGTGTTCTCTAACACTCAGCAAAGGCAAGGGCAGAAAAGTCTAAATATCAAAGATACAGTTTGTGGAATAATGTGAGCTGAGGAGAGTATTTAACAACAACCTCAGAACGTTTTGTTTGTTCTTTGCCTTCATTAGGAATCGCTGGTTATCAAGGTGGATCTACACTATACTCATACGGACAGTAAGCAGCGTCTTACAGAAAGCCAACAGGTGGACATAGGAAAGCCTCTGGTGGCGTCCTGTGAACTGTACAAGAGAAATCATGCAGGGGCAGCCAAGAGACAAGAGGGTGCTTCTGCTCAAAGTATGGGCAACATTTCAAGCAGCAAGTCCAGACTGCGTCAGACTCTGGCGGGCCCCTTCACCAGAAAGGCAGAGTGCGCTGCTAAAGTCACAGCTACCAGGAGCAACGAACCTGAAGAGAACGATGAGAACGAGCTTCAGGACTCCACTCTTCCACATTAAGCCTTTCTGGTCCTGTTGTTGTATATATGTTGGTCGTGTTTTTATCAATGTGATTAGGATTTACTCAGTTACTGGTCATGGAGTTCCTCTTGTTGTTGTTCTGAGTGAACGACTGAATGATGAATGAGTGCGTGAATGAGGATGTACATGAGTGTGCTTTTGTGTTTGTTGTTTATAGTGAGTTTGTGTCACCAGCTGCTTCGGTTCTCAGCTTAACACTCAAGAAAAATTAACACTTACTTTTCTTAACCATTGATTTAAGCATAAATTGTGTAATAATTGTAATAATAATAATAATTGTGTCTAACACTGGTTCATCAAAAGCAAGCTGGCTAGCCTAAATTGTCAATAAAAGGCAATAAAAGTAACTTTCAAGTACAATTTTTATCATCAGTCTATTAAAAAGTGAAGCTTCTGCACACCTGGGGAGCAGATGACAGGTGCGTAGGAGAAATCTAGTCCAGAAAAGAAGAAAAAACCCTTTGCAAGTGTAGAGGACAGTGTGTGGGAGTTTTTTCTTCTTTTCTATCATCAGTCTATTAAAAGACAACAATGTCTTATTATTAATGGTAAAGGTCTAGCCACCTAATCAACATTTTAAATATTATTGCTTTGATGAAATACTGTTTTGGGGAGTAACATTACATTACATGTAATTAGGGTAATGATCATTTATACAAAATTGTTGACAAAAAATTATAACTACAGTTTTTGTAAAAACACTAATCAAATTACAGATAATTTAAAAAAATGTGATTAGGCCTACCTAGGCTTCTCAAAAACATGACTAAAAGGCATTTAGATGGTGAGATTTCAAACACTACATCATTAAATAATGGTTGAAACTGGATATGGAAGATAATAACACAATTGAAATTGTAAATCGCTTGTTTAACTGCATATTCTATGGACTTTGGCAAAGCTGGAAAGATGCTCAAGTATAGGCCTATTGTTACTTCTCTAGAGAGTTCCTCGAGTAAAAGTGAGTTGCTCACTAAAGAAACACTGAGGTACTTATAGTCAATTTTGAACAAAAACCATGAAGATTTTGTGCTGCAAAGTGGTCTCCGTAACTCAAGAATGAACTCGCTGCACATTTTGAGGATGTCCTTATATAGGACTGATAGCGTCAGATCAAGATGTGGGGATGGTTCCTTTTCCTTTTCAGGATCAGTCAAGTCCTGATTTAAGCTTACTTACCATTTGTGTTTAACAAATTCCATTGTACTGTCAACTTCTAAGGCATTTGTGTGTGTGTGTGTACGTGTGTGCATCAGTCAGACAGTGGAATTGCTGTAGATTCCTCATAAAATAAAATAAAAAACAATGTAGTAGGCTAGGCTATTTTTATTGTTATTAAATAGCAACACACGATAGATAGCATTGCCTGAAATGTGAAACAGCTGGATGACCCTTCGCTCAAATTTCATAAAATTGCATCTGACCAATCCTAGCATAAAAACTGCAACCACTACAAGCTCAGACAACTTCATAACAAGCAAATAGTAAACATGTTGTCACCCACCACTATTAGAACGCCACCTTGTGGCGGACACATAATACTACAGTGTGACGCACTAACTGACACAGACACTGATCCATTGTCCCCCTCTCGTCCGATTCCATCGGGTGGGGGGGCAATTAGCAAGCGGGCTACTGTACTTTACATACATGGTTACATCATAATACATCCATGGGTTACATACCTCGAGGTTCAATCACTGTGCAACAAGCAAGCACTTTGAACTTGACTGACAGCGTGGTAGAAGTAGGCTACTGTGATTGGTTTTTCTCCTGTGAGGAACACAGCGTGTGGCCAATCACATTTTAGAAAATAACTTTTATATTTCAACCGCTGACTTCTATTTATCTCCTGGTGAGATGGAGATAAAACTGGGAACGAGGTTAGCTGACTTCAAAGTAACGAGTAACGACAACCTTCATAGAAATGTAGTGGAGTCAAAAGTACAATATTTATCTTTCAAATGTAGTGTCATATTTTTCCCAAAAAATAAATACTCAAGTAAAGTACAGATACTCGAAAAATTTACATAAGTACAGTACTCAAGTACACGTAATGCCTAATATTTATCCACCAGCCCCGGTAGCTCGCCGTGATCGTATAGTGGTTAGTACTCTGCGTTGTGGCCGCAGCAACCCCGGTTCGAATCCGGGTCACGGCATTGCGAAACAATGTCACGGCACAAGGGCTGACTTTTTGGCTCTCTCTGTTTATTTTTCCCGTTTTCACAACACGCACTGAAAAAGTTTAGCTGTATTCGTTAATACATTTAACTAAAACGCGGCAGCTCTAATGTGTGAATTTGTAATTGTGCCTTAGACCGGGGGGTCCCAACCTTCTTCATGTCAACGACCGCCCAAAAAAACATTAGATGACGGACCTCATTTGATAAGATTCTGTCCTAAGGAACCCCCTCTGAGGAAATTGTGTAGTTGAGTTTTAGTATAGATTAAGTTATTGCACGAGTTAGTATACATTTTGGTGGGGTGATAACAACAGGGTGGACGGTGATCAATGATGATTTATGATCAAAATAGTAATCTTTGTACATTATCTAATTGTGCTAACTTCTTGGAAATGACATAATAGCGCAATTACAAATTGTTCATTTTTCTGCAGCCCCCCTGGGCCACCTCAGGGCCCCCTGGATGTCCCCGGACCGGAGTGCATTTTGAGAGCTCCTGCCCACAAGGGGGCACTGGCGGCATTAACAATGATAAAGCGCACCAGCGAGGGCTGGCCTGAAGGTGGCAGTCAAAACACAGATTCAGTCTTTGTTCACTGTAGCTTATGGCATAGGAAGAGTTATAATAAACAATAGCTGATGTCCTAATTTTTGTGTGGCTGACTAACCTACCCAGCTCCAGCCAGACAACTGTGATATATTGCATATCTGAGCATTAAACTTAAATTACTGTACACCTATGGCCAATGGCTTTTTGTCATCCATGACAGCATGGCAGCATAGTTTGGCTCCCTTTAGGCAGAGGCTGAACATGAAAACCACTTACCTCCAAAACACCTTATAACACAGCATATGAACTGCAACAGACATTTTCAGTCAACCATTGCTTTTGGTTGCAGTGTGACTTTACGATATTAACTAAGATAATATTTGGTATGATAAATCAGGGGGGGTCATCAGTATTGTCTAATCACATCCAGAGTTCTGCACTTCCACCTAACCTAATAGCCTAAACTACTAGTCTGTGCCTATATATCCTGGGTTGCATTGAAATAGGTAAGGTGAGTTACCTCAGCTGTTGATTAGAAAGGGGCTCAACCATTACAGTCATCACTCAGTAGTTTTGCATTAAGTAGAAATAAAAGCATAGGCCTATATTTAGTTCTAACCAGGTAAAGAATATCTCCAAAACCTCAAGCCCCTTTCCAGGATTTTCGGTGCATGGATAGCTCTGAGTTAGAATAAATTGTGGCGTTAGAAAAATGACATTGGATATTTAAGGGAAGAGAAATGCCACGCGCATTCCCGTTGGTTCCCCTTGACGTCAGTTTTCAGAGGGACCCGCCCTCTTGCTCAAGTTGCAGCGGTGAATGGTGAAAGATTACCCGCCGCCCGACCGCAGACACAAGGCTGACCGCCTCTGGATCTGGATGCGGGCATCCCTGGATTCTGCTCTTCTTGGCATTGGCCTGCCGTACGAAAACTTAATGGGCCAACAATGGTCCGCACGTCGGCGGTTCAACCCGTGGCTGCTGCTCGTTTAGGGGACCGGAGAGTGTGGTCAGTGTGACATTACTTGCATGCTGGTGTTGAGTTTATTGTTCTGGTCCTAGACGCAGAGCAGCAATTCTCTGAGAAGATGTTGAGCCGATTCATGAGTGGCAGCATCAGGAATCTTGAGAGAGAATACAACTGCACCGTCCGACTGCTGGATGATACGGAATATACGTGCACAATTCAGGTCAGTCACCTGTGCCTCCCTGTCCTGTCGACCACTGCTTGTTCCCGCCGCAGAGCATAGAATAGCGCTGCAGAGAGGCAGAGAGCGAGTGTTTCAGCATAGGGACTGCAAGTGCCTGCATGTCCCGCTACTGGTGTCTGCCATCAGCAAATGTTGTCCCTGAATTGTATTGTAAAGACTTATTTTTGCCACTTCACCTGTATCAATGGGTAGTCTACGCCTCAACATGAGCCATTGTTGTGAAAATCCTTTGCTGAAGTAGCAGGCTTTGATGTAGACATCAGGGACAGACATGTCTATAAGACAGACATGTCTATAGGACAGACATGGCAGTTCCCTCAGTGCATCAAAGTTGAGGTTGTCAAGATGCAAAATACACATGATACCAGGAAATTATGGTTAAAAAGACAGATGCAGTTTGGTAGGATTATTTTTCAAATGTGTCAGCTTGTCTCTTAGTTTGATGGACTGTTGTTTGCAGGATTATTTCTTGTGGATTTTTTTTTTGTTGCTACCTGAACAAACACATGCCTTAATTGATAAAACAAGTAAGGGAGTAATGCACATTATACAATTCTTACTTGCTTTACCCAACAGTAAATGGTATTTAGAAGGGAGAGCCACTAGTCATCATTTACAATCAAAGTCAAAGTAGTTCATCCGGTTTCCTATAGTCTCTGACATCAGTAATGCACATAGGCTGTCCTCTTGCCATGTTGGAGAATAGAGTAGAACATGCCAACTGCACAATATGGCTCTTCTCTGATAGAAACATGGAAATATTGATGCAGGATTGAATAATATTAGATATTGATCACAGCAACCAAATGTACATGGCATCAGATATAGCCCTTTACTTCAGTGGAGGAGGACACTTTGATATTGTTAAGTGAGACACATTGCTTGTAAAGGTAAAAACAGGACTAGGCCCAGATATGAAACCATGTCTTTATCTTACCTTTATCTCTCCGTTACAAAACGCGCTTTGATGGTTGTATAGTTTTATGTTCATCCTGATGTCGTCAAAGGCAGGTGAGAGGGCCTGTCAAATCAAGTCAAATCAATACGTTTTTATTTCTTTTCTGGATGCTGTAAAGTTGTGGGAAAGAGTCGTACAGCAATCCCGGGAGGATCCTCTGAGCAGTCAGCAACATGTAGACGCATCAAAGCCTCTCCAAGACATAACCAAGGAAACATTTAACCTATGTGGGAACAATGAAACATTAACGAGACACGTGTGATTGTTGTCACCTTTGATACCTATTATTTTCAGCAAGCTATACTGCAATCGAGCCTCCGTTCTGCCATGACAAAGCATGAGATAGATACTGCGGCTACTGTAGGACCGTGATTGTGTGCCCAGGTTGTAAGCAGACCTGCGTCTCTGCTCGAGGGCTGAGCCGGAGCTGGAGCTGGGCCAGATGGACTGAGAAGCCGGCAGGTGTGCTGTTTGCAGCAGTGTCTGTCGTGTGGACCGGGTGGCTGACGTCAGCAGGCTGGAAGGAGGGGAAAGGGAGTGAGAGAGGAGAAGGCTCCAGCTCTGCCGTGACTGTCTGGCAGCCTGGCTGTCTCAGTGTCTCTCTGTCTAACCTGGCCCTGCTGGGAGGGAAGAGGCCAAATCCACCTGACTTGCCGTAGCACCGGAGCGTGTTTCTCATTTAGCTCTAACTTTGCCCTTCCTTGAGGCTACCAGCCTGCCACAAACACCCAGGATTCCAGGACACCTAGGCTGGGGAATGAGCAGTAAGAGGCACAACTAGGTCATATACTCTCTCTCTCTCTCTCTCTCTCTCTGTCTCTCTCCTATCCTCTTTCCACAGTGTGCTGAGATTCTATCCCCACTAGACCTGTTTCCATTACACTCAAGATTTTTCACCTAAACTGGTTAATGGCTCTAAATTCAGATTTGCTTCTGGCTTAAGTTACCCTCCTTTCTCTGACATCGAATCAGGTCCCAACATCTTTGTCCTCGATGTCCCTGTCAATAAAGACACCTTCGGCAGAAAGAATCTTCAGTGAAAAGCAAACAAACATATGTACCAAACCAGGGCGTAGAGAGCTCTCAAATGAAGGGCAGAAAATGTCTCCATCTTTGTAAAGCAGAGGCAGCCATAATGCATGACCCTAAGTTTTGCTCTAATGAATTATGGATCTTTCCACTATATTCGGTGGATGAGGTAGTGAGTGCTCATCATTATACAGCCCTGTTGATTTAGCTCTCATCTAGTTGCACGTTGATGGAAGTCCCTGAAATCCTCCTCTGCTCTCTGATTTGATGCAATGTCACAGCAGAGAGTCAAACTGAGAGTTAAGCGGCTCCTCACATTTCTATGTCACATCTGAATAAGCCACATCGCTATGCAATAATTACGAAATATGATTAAATTGATGAAGTCTGCTCTGTTCCTGAAGTGAAACTCAACCATGACTGTAATTTGGTTCTGTCAGATGCATTATTGATGAGCCCGGGAGCTCTTAACTCAGGTTGTTTATCCTGTGTTTGCTGTCCTTTGAAAAGTTTTGTCTCCCAGCTTCTGCATGCACCGAAGCCTCGAAAACACCACTGTTGCACACTTGTGTCCTCAGATGCTAATATTTATTCAGGTTCTCCATTCTTACACGGGCTCCATGTCTGTTTGTTGTCAGAGAGAGAGAGAGAGAGAGAGAGAGAGAGAGAGAGAGAGAGAGCACGATGTGTTTCATGGGTGCTGCTGTATACGCTCTCAGGGAGATGGTATGTGTGTGTGTGTGTGGGGGGGGGGGGTCTTTTGG
>OMLI01069567.1:0-12441 GCA_900302605.1 Rondeletia loricata
TCCTGCCCTCTTTCCCTTGTCGTTATATAGAAATGTTTTCTTTCAATTGTGGTAGAGATGCAAAGGAAGTAAAAACCTCACTTCCTTTTTAGCTTTCTCATTCACACACACACACACACACACACACACACACACACACACACACACACACACACACACACACACACACACGCATGCAAGTATGCACACAACCACACGCCTACATACATACCCCCACACACAGTGAGTGTCTCATGTCATGTCATACTGTTATAGTTGCCTGTGGGACTCAAGAAGTACAATAGGAACTGAAAGTCAAGTAAATGAACTGAAAGTCAGAGGCATACACACTTATTAAATAGCTGGCCAAGCACACACATGCACACAACACGCACACACACACACGCACACGCACACGCACACGCATGCGCACGCACGCATACAACCAGCTTGGTACTTTACGCTCCAGGGTCTAGAAATATTTCCTTCCTGAAAGAAGGAGGCAGCAAAGTCCTGCTTTTGCAAAAAACGTGTCTGTACTATCTGTATGAAGGGGCACAAAGAAAGGATATAATACATATATTATATATTAGTTACTTTTAGTTTTCCCTGATATATGATCTCCAAGGCTAGTGATTTGAGAGCACAAACTGGAAAAAGTGCACAGTCACAGCCATGAGTTTTGTTACTACCGTTTTTATCGACACACCTCATAAGTCAACACCTATCTTTATCTAACACTCTGTACTCTGATATCTTTTTGTTGTGTAAGAAATGAGCTGTTGCTGCCAGCGAGGACAGATAATACTGGCACATGGCGCATAGATGTGGATTTCAGGGCATGCATGTATCATTACTCAGTGTCACACCTACACACACACACACACACAAACACATCAAGTTCTGAAGCTGTGACTTATTCATCAGGCTGCAGCAAGTACAACAAGGACTGGCAATGTGTTGGTGCAGGTGAGGTGTGTGGCTGCCAGGCTGAGTTGGTTCAGTGTTAAAATAACCATGTATGTGTACACTCCTGTCTCCATCCTAAACTTCACCCTCCTTTTGTGCGATTGTACCATTTTGCTTTTAATCTACAGATTTTTTACAAAGTATGTGCACGTCATCAAAATGTATCTTCAAGTTTCAACCAGCAGCACCAAGGCAAGTAGCGTGGCAACCATTCATACCTTGCAATCCAACTTAATGGGACTGAATAAAATTTGACTACGCATTTACCTCGTGCGTGCCATCTTCTTCCCCTTCATCCTCCTCCTTCTCCACCTCTTCCTTCTTCTCCCCCTCCTCTTCCCCCACCTCCTCTGAGTTTTGCTCTGCCTCTACTGGGCTCTCCTGGGCTGTGGAGGGTTGTGGACTCTCTGGTTTCTCCACCTGGTCTGGTTCTGATACTTCAAGTTCCTGAGGGTTGACATCCAGGGGCACCAGCACCTCCATCTGAACAGGACTAGTGTCGACCTTAGCCTGCGAGCCCCATCTCCGAGGTTTGACCGAAAAATCGTCATAAACCATCTCGATCAGAGGCTTCCTGACGGAAAAGTCCTCGTAAACTACTTCGACTTGACTCTCGGTTAGCCCTTCCCTTGGTGTGGGCTCACGCCGTTGAGTTGAGGGGGAAGGTGGGGGTGATTCTGACTTGAGAGGCATGTCTTCCGAATCAAAGCTGATCAAATTGGGTTCTGCTTCGTCCACCACACTCTCTCTATCCCTGTCTTCCTCCTTTCGCAAGTTGCTCGACCCCAGTTCCACCCTTTCTCTCTCCACTTCCTCCATTCTCAGCTTTTCCTTCACCTCCTCCTCTCGTTGCCGTTCTCTCTCCTCCTCTTGCTGTTTGATCCTTTCTTCTTCTTTGAGTCTCTCCCGCTCCCTTTCCTCCTCTTCTCTCCATCTCTCTTCCTCTCTTACCTTTGCTTCTATTTCTTCTGCTCGCTTTCTTTCCAATTCCTCTTGTCTTTGTCTTCCTCTCTCCTGCTCTTTCACTCTTTCCTCCTCTATCTGTCTCTTCCTTTCCTCTTCCCTCTGTCTCTCCCTCTCCTCCTCTCTCCGTTTCTCCATTTCTATTTGCCTCAGTCTCTCTCTCTCCATCTCTTCCTCTTTTTGTTTCTGCATTTTTCTCTCCAGCTCCCTGCTTTCTCTCTCCTCCTCCTCTCTCTGTCTTTCTCTTGTCTTCTCTTCCTCTCTCAGTCTCTCTTCCTCCTTTTGTCGCCCCCTCTCCATTTCCTCTGCTTTAGCCTCCTCTCTCAGTCTTGTTCTCTCTCTCTCCTCCTCTCTAAGTCTCTCCTCCTCTCTTTCTCTCTTTCTTTCTCTCTCCTTCTCTTCTTCTCTCAACCTTTCTCTATCTCTCGCCTCCTCCTTCAACCTTTCTCTTTCAAATTCCTCCTCTCTCTGTCTCACTCTTTCCAATTCCTCCTCTCGCAGTTTCTCCTCCAATCTCTTTCTCTCCTCTTCCTGACCCCTTAATCTCTCCTCCTCTCTCAGCCTTTCTCTTTCCTCACTCTGTCTCTCCTTTTCCCTCTCCTCCTCTCTAAGTCTCTCCTTTTCCCTCTCCTCCTCTCTCAATCTCTCCTTTTCCCTCTCCTCTCTCAGCCTTTCTCTCTCCCTCTCTTCTTCTTCTCGTTTCCGCTCCTCTATGACCTTTAGTCGTGCCTTCTCATTCTCCTCTGCTCTCTGTCTGTCTTCCAGTTCCAAACATTTCTGTTTCTCCTCTTCTTGTCCTTTGATCTCGTCATCCTGCCTCTGCAGAATTCCAACTCTTTTACAGATCTCGGTTTCATCCCCAGAAACCTCTTCCTCCTCTGGGCTGGAATCAGACTCTGACCCCAGGATCTCCGGAGGCCCGCCATCATCTCGCACCACGACCCCAAAGTGAACAGAGCGACGTTGGGCATTGTCCTTCTTTGGAGGGAGCTGAACGCTTTCACTCACAGCTGAGCGCCTCCCAGTGGCAGGTACATTGTCAGTGGCAGGCAGGACTGTGCGTGGGCTAGGGTCGGGTAGTTGATCACCGTTCTCAGTCGATTTGTTCAGTTCACCCTCTCCTGACATCTCTGTTGAGCTTTCCAATGATTTCTCTTCAGTAAGAGCATCTTCAGATGTTTCCAATGGTCTCTCTGTTGATTGTCCAGCCGATGGGACCTTTGAAGGCGGATCCACAGCCTGTGTGGACGGTGCCTCTGTCACAGGAAGTCCGACTGGCGGCTTCTTGGGTGTTTTCTCCGCTGCAGACAGATCTGTTGGAGCAGCTGCTGACTCAAAGCTGTTGAACAGGTAAAAATCACACTAGTTCAAGGTGGGAAAAAATGGGAGCTTGAATGATTAGTTATTAAAAGATCAATGGCAGCCAATCATAATAGGTGTCATTTATCTGAACATAATCTTACTTGCTCGCTTGTCCTTGCAAGATAGTGCTATTTCCATTTCATTCATGTGTTGTCAAGTCACCAAATAAGAGAAGATGCATAGATTAAGGAATCTCAGAGAGGACTTACCTCTTAGTAGGGCCTTGGGGGAGAGTCTGGTGCATCTTCTCAGTCCTCGGAGTCTCCGAACTTGTCTCCACTGCCCAGTTTTTGATTCGCTCCTTAACACCTCCTGTACCATTTGTTTGGCTGATAATCTGTGGGTCCTCCCTCTTCGTAATGACCTCTGGCCTTGATGATGAGTCAAGCAGAAGACTGATTCTGCGTTTTAAACTGCTTCCCCCACTCCGTTCCTCCTTAAGCTCCTCACCTTCATCCCTCTCTCTGCTTATTGGATCTGAAGTTGTCAGTCTGTGCTTGGGAATGGAAGACATTGGCTTGTTTCCATCATCTTTGGTGCTTGTTGTAGAGGCAGTAGCAGGCTGGGAGGGCAGAGACAGACCACCTGACTCAAACTTTGAGGTGAGATCCATAGACAGACGCTTCCTGCCCCCCCACCATGGAGTTGGATGAGCTGATGAGCTGGCTGTAGAGGAAGTGTTGCTCCCTGAGTCTTGAGGCTTTGGGAAGAGAGGAGGAGGTGTGACAGAAGACTGAGTTTTACCTCCCTTCTCTCCTCCTTCCTTCTGTTCTGAGGGAATTACAATGTCTGTGGGTGCTTTGAGGTTCCTTTGAGTGATAACTTGTTTCTGGATTGGCTCAGGTTTGGTTGTGTCTGTTAGGTTAAGATGATCTGGATGATTGCTCTTGGGGGCAGCAGGTTGTGCGGCTGGACCAGAGTTAGCTGGAGCGGTGCTAGGATTTTCATCTAGACTTATTTTATCTCCTTGGATTGGCTTTGCTTGATCTTTGGTGTGGACATTTACAGAGCTGAGCTTGGAATCGGAAGTGGTGTTTTGTCGAGGGGGGTGCTGGGCAGGGGTGGCCGACGTGGCTTTGGGGACACTTGTGGCCTCAAATTTGCCAGTCTGGTGTGATGATGACTTAGATGCTGGTGAACGTGTGGCAGCAGTCTTTGGAGCATGGATGGAGCGGATGGTGGTGTTCCTCTGTAGGGAGAATGGCTTGGGAGTGAGCAGCGGTTTGGTGCCCAGTGCTGGCTTGGTTTGTGTGGAGCTAGTGAGGCCTCCAGTCTGGGGACCCTCACTGGAGCTCCCCTCTACACGAGAAGCCATGCCTTTGCTGAGTCGCTGAGACTGGATAGGAATGAGAGGAGAAGAAAGAGGAGAGGAGAGGAGAGGAGAGGAGAGGAGAGGAGAGGTTGAGGATTTAGTTAGGATTATTTTTGCAGGTGTTTACATAGAACAAGTTAAATACTGTAGTTGCAGCGAAACAGCTTTATCACTCTCAGCAGAGACAAAGCCAGTTGGTTTTGCTGTTATAAACAAGACTGGGTGAATCTGGTTAGTCTAGATTTTTGAAAACACATTACTCTTGGAGGGGAAAAGTGAGACCTATCTATCATACTTACCAAAAACCTGTTAGGGTAATATGGGACGACAGCTGAAAATATTTATTGCACAAAGAAGCTCTGAGTTTTATTTTCTTCCTAAGTTTAATGAGCTTTTAAATAAAACTAACAGAGTCTGATGTCTTAAGCATCCATGTTAAATATACTGCTATTGACACTATTAGAGGCTGACATTTGGAGTTTGATATATTACATATTACACCATTAAAAAACTGATTAACTTTAATGTAAGAATCTAAGAATTTTGCTTCATTATTTAGGTGAATTTGTCTGTAAAGTGTGATTGATGTCCTACAGAGTTTTGCCTTTTCTCAGCCCCTTTTTGAAGGATGAAACAATGCAGATTGGCAATTGCCAGATATGAATCAACAGGGGCAAGTAGGAGAAGAGCAGGCCTGGTGATTCACACATCTACGACATGATCTGCACGGAGAGTACACAATTACATCAAACCTCCAAAGGAACTGAACTAGGGCTGTCACGATATCAAATTCAGTTAAATTATTTACATGATATTAGTATTTTAATTTTTACAGTAAATACCATGATTATCGCAAAACCGGTATATCGCGACACCCCTAATCTGAACCCCCTGAGGGATCAATAAGTTGTGATTTTAAACAAAAACTATAAAATTACTCATCCTATGTAAGCACAGTGCCATGAGCATTTTGGTCAAGATTGATGTCTTTCATTATAGCAAGGCCAAATATACAGATTTTCAGCTGTGTAAAGTGGTTTAGTTTGTAGTACACACCCTGTGAGAAGAAGATACACAGTGATGTTTCCAAATCTTTCAGACAAAATACAACAGGTATTGTACGCAGCACATGTCATCAGGTTTTTCCTGTTGGAGTTTTGCACAAACCGGTCAATCCACACACCACAGTTCAATAATGTGCAACAGTCAATGTGTCAGCAGCCCCAAGGCTTATACTGTGTTACGCTCATAAAATACATCCATGACTGCCTTGCAGAATTTGCTCTGATTTCAGCCCAAAAGAATCAAAGTGCACTAAAAGTATTTTTGCATGTCATATTTTTTGTGATTTACTTTTATTATATTGCATAAACACACACAATACCTCATACGTGTGTGCATGTGTGTGTACTGATTTGTACTGCAGCTTCTGTGAGCTATGATAGTGTACGAGGATCTGATTGAATAGAATCCTAAAGCTGTGTAATACCACTCAATTAAGTTTGATAATATCAAATGTGTCTTGCCTATTTCAACTCCCCCTTCTTTTCCTCGCAGAGATGAATCAGTAAGTAACAGTGTCCAAGAGATAAGGCTGCAGTTTCTTCTAAGTTGGTGGATGATTCTTCCTGCTGTATATTTACATGCATGGATTGCAGGACTGCTGCAGTAGTTGGTTTGTAGGCCTTTTGGTCTCTTTATCTCTGTTTGCTTTCAGTGCCTGCTAACCTGCCAAGGCTACACTTCGTGCCTTTCCTTTTGATGCCCACAGTATTCTTTCTTAACTCCTTGACTGATGCTGTGTGTGAAAGGGTCATCTGAACCATTTACTCTGGAATCAGATCAGTCTTCAGACAGCCAACCACTGCGATGTAATGATCTGTATTATCAAAGTAAATATTGCAATGAACGTTACAGTAGCGTTTCATTATGGCTTGTTAATAAGTCACTAATAAACGCGTCAACAATGAACTCCCTGTCGTTGAACTAGCAGAGTCCTCTGAGTCTGAAGAGAGGGAATAATAAATAGAGTCAAATGTCCAATGTTAACTGAGAGAAATGTAACTAGATGTTTTATTAAACATATCAATCTTATGGACGGTTAAGGTTACTTATTTGCTTATGATCAGAATTAGATACTTTTTACCTAAAATATTTACAAAGCTAGGGAAATAGTAGGCCTATATATAAATTATACCGATGGTCATAAAGATTGTGCACCTGTCCCTAAACATATCGAACTAGCCCACCAGTTGAGATAGGCTATTTACAATTCGTTACCAATAAAGTAGCCTATAAAGTTTCTACCTTGTGTCTTCAAGCAGTCATCCAGGTGGAGGTATGTATGAAGGAGTTACAAAAGGTGATATTTCCTCAGTTTTTCCGCGATCGGCTCAATTGCTGTTGTCAGTGGTTTTCCAAGTCATTCACTGTGAAGACGTCAGACTGCCTCAACACAGCCAGTCTCTGACACTCCCTCCTTCAGTCAAGCCATGCTGCTCAGCCGCGTCAAGCCAGCCGCAGGTAGCCACAACTAGACAGGAAGTGAGGTATTTTGCTTTCAAATTAAAAGTGTAAAATCTGGCAGTTGAAATATATAGCCTAGTATGGATCATTTAAGGTGCTACAGCATTTTAACATCAATAAATCATTGCCGCATTAATTTTGAGACGTTAGTATAGGCCTAATTACTGTAAACAAACAAGCCCATCACGGACAAGATTGGCAGCATCTAGCCTACTTTGTATTAGCCTATAGCCACAAATTGTATGCCACCCACCGGGTTGGATTTAACGGGAAATCTGCCAATTGCTTTCTGGCACAAAACAGGGCACAAGGCTACCAATTGTCTCGACCATGGTCTCATTTGTTTACAGCAATTAGACCAAGGTATCACAATTAATTTGACAATAATATATTGATCTTTAAAACTGCGACACGTAGCACCTTTAGTACTTATGTGTATAGAATACAAACAATAATATCAAAATTCCGAATGGATTCATATATTTAATATGGATTGAAAAATTTACTAATGCTGTAAAATAGGACTAAAATATTAAAACGTCGCAACATGTTTGTCAATAAGGGGTTTTCTTTTGAACATTCTGACCGGAAGTTCCATTTTTTATTCTGGCGAGCTTGACGTATGCTGCTCAGTGGACTGGACAAACAGGTTACTGAATGAAAAGAGGGCTGATTGAGGCTGCCTACATCTTAACAGCCGGATGTGCCATCAGCATTCACATATAGACTAAACCCCATTTTGCATAACAATGTCTTTGCAGCGTAAATTTGCGTTGCCTGCGCATAAAATGTTATTTAGAAGAGAAACCACCAGAGGTGAAATGAGCTTGACTTGACGTTCAGTAGATCTGAGAAGCAAGTGTGACTTCTTCCTGGATACATTCAAAAGCTAAACATGTGACAAAAAAGCAACTTGTGAAATTAGAATTGCCTTTTATAAATTCATGCAATAAGGCTAGTCCACATGCTCAATGTCCAAAAAATATGAAAAAAAGGAAAACTTTATAACAAATGTATACACTCCCCGGCCACTTTATTAGGTACACCTATCTAGTACCGGCTGGTGTGTTGTGTGATGCCCTTCTGCACACCACTGCCCGTTCTCCTCTGACCTCTCTCATTAACAAGGTGCTTTCGGCCACAGACCTGCCGCTCACTGGATGTTTTTTGTTTACGGCACCATGCAGTCTCTGTAAACTCCAGAGACTGCAGTGTGTGAAAATCCCAGGAGGGCAGCTGTTCCTGAGATGCTGAACCACCACGTCTGGCACCAACAATCATACTTTGGTCGAACAAAAAACGAAACCACTTCACCATGTCTGCATGCTTTATATATTGAGTTGTTGCCACATTATTCGCTGTTTGGAGGAGCAGGCTATTTGCGTTAACGAGCAATTAGGTGTACCTAATAAAGTGGCCGGTGTGTATATAACTGACATAGGTGTATTTATTATATAACAATAATAACTTTTGATTTATTTGTTTGTTTATTTATGTACTTATTCATGTAGGCTATTTATCTGTTTGTTTGCTGAATTATCCTCAGTATGTTCAGTTAGGCTAGTTGTATTAACCTGTCTTCAGTACTATCTATTGTCTTGTTCTTAACTAGCCTATATCCTATTTTCCCCACAGGGATCATGACGTCAAGTCATCAAGTTTCATCTAATAGTATCTAATCTAATAGAAGAAAAAAGTGTAGGCTGGTCAAACAGGAATGAGTGGGGAGCGGTGGGGAGTGCAGTCTCTTTCTTTCTCGGCCTGTGTGAAAGTGGAGTATTGTGGGCGGGGCTTGGAGAGCTGAGGCGTGAGAGAGAAAGCCTACCGCCCCCTAGTGGACGGTAAGGACCCTCCTCACACCCTCCTCCGGCTCGCTGGACGAGTTGTCATGGCAACTGTTCAGCATGTGCTTACAAAAACAAGAGCTTGACCGCTCACCGACAGCAGTCTCTCGACAGCCGACAACTGCGACGCCATCTTCGAGCATTTATCTGAAAGGAAGACAGCTACTCCACCAGACAGAGTGACCGAAGCGCGTCGTGATGAGCGGAGCTAAAGCCCGCAGCGACGCGCCTGTTGCTGAAAATGTCCCCGGCAGCGGGCACAGCACTGCGGCTCCTCCGCGGGACCGTAAGCCTGGCGGAGGGGTCCTGAAACGGCTCAAGTCCCGGAGGAGCCAGGTGGACAGCAGGCCCTTCACGGAGGAAGACCTGCGGGCACAGGGTGGACACATCACGCCTGAGGAGGTTTTAGGACTGCGGGTGGCTACGCGAGGTTTGTGTCCCTCTCTAGTGTGTTGTTGGTTGACAACCGCTTTTCTTTTCAGCCTGACGGCCCTGCTGAAGCTGGACTGACTAGTGCCTATCCTGAATTCAATATCTGGGCATAGAATAACCAAGTCCCTTTACAGAATAAAACTAAATTCATCAAGAGAACAACAAGGTGATGACGTCGTATTGTGCGGGCTTTAATTGGCTGTCAGAGACCGTCAGAGTTAATTGGACCCCTGTGCTGAAGTTGCATAGATAATAATTGTTCAGTGTTAATCAGTGTTATGTGTAGCTCTGTCTTTTAAAATAAATACAAACATTATTTCCTTGTTGGCTGCATCTGTTTCAATTTTTATGTTTATATAAAAAAATGTATTTGCTGTATGATATTACTATTTGCTGCTCTAACGACCCAAAACAAGTTTTATCTGATACGTTTTTAACTTATCTTATCTTATCTTATCTTATCACATTGTTGTGTTTGTGGTTTTTGTATTCTGTTGATGATGACATAATAAAAATTGCTACTGAAAAAATTCTGTCTGCCATTATTGCAGGGTACCTCTGTAAACCTGAGGACAATGTCTATAACGTGGACTTCGTACGCTTCAAGATCAGAGACATGGAGACAGGCATTGTCCTGTTTGAGATCGCCAAACCTCCACATACTGGTACTGTGCATCAGCTCCCTCCTTGTGCCTTCTCTGTATGTGTTTGGTTTGGATGTATATTGCCTTGTATTATATTTGTGTTGTATGTTCTGTTGTGTGTGTGTGGCTGTTGAGTGTGCATTCATTTGCAGGCATTCATTATTCTACACATTTCGTATGGTGATTCCCTATTGAGGCTGTCGAGGCTAAACACCAGTCTGTTTTCGATGTGAGCTTAAAAAGAATGAATGATGGCGGGCTGCCTGGTTAAGGAACAGGCTGGTCATTTTGATTCGAAATACTTATTAGTAGCTGTGGCGTAAAGTGTCTCTGCACTGTGTGTTGTGGGTCTCAGAGGACGATGAGGAGAACAGAGAGGGAGATGCCAGTGCTGGACGATTTGTACGCTACCAGTTCACCCCCGCCTTCCTGCGCCTGAGGACTGTGGGAGCCACGTGAGTGACTTACACGTCACCAGCACGCACCTAAACACAACACGCTCACCTGTCCCATGCACACACAAGAACACTTACAGCATTCTTCTCTGTCAGCTTCACACACACACTGATGGTTTAACCTGTGCCCCATGGCTGTAACAGCATAAGCATTATACACAAACATAACTAATTATACACAAACAACTATTCTGTTGTAAGATCTGTCTCTCTCTTATTCAATCAGGGTGGAATTCACGGTTGGAAACCGGCCTCTGAACAACTTCCGCATGATTGAGAGGCACTATTTCCGTGATCACCTGTTGAAGAGCTTTGACTTTGACTTTGGCTTCTGTATCCCAAACAGCCGCAATACTTGCGAGCACATCTATGAGTTCCCTCAGCTGTCTGAGAGCCTGGGTGAGTCCTCTTTTTCCTCCTGTTTATACCCGTTTTGGAAAGAAAAAAACCACTGTCTCAAAGATGCTCTCAAAAATGATTATATTCTATAAGCGTATGTTAATATAGCTGATATATTGTAGCTTGTGAGAAATTGTCTCACTTTTTTCAAATGTTGAATATCTCACTCATATTGTCTCCATATTATGTAAATACCAAAAGAGCAGATCAGTAATTCTCACTAATGATATTTCCCCCAAAAAGGTGAATATGAGGTTACACTTCATATTCCTGTGGTTTTATAGCATCTCTGAGTGCATTCATGTTTACTGTATGTCTCGCCCCATGGTATATGGCATGCGGGACACTGTGGCGTCATGGTGACGTCTGTCTGTCTGTCTGTCTGTCTGTCTGTCTGTCTGTCTGTCTGTCTGTCTGTCTGTCTGTCTGTCTGTCTGTCTGTCTGTGTGTAGACACATTCTTGTGAGCACAATAACTCGAGAACAATCCATGATTGGAACTTCATCCTCACACCACAGGTTCCCCCTATAAAATAGACGATTGATTAGATTTTGGAGCAACTTGTTGCATAAATGTGCATATTCATGAAGAAAAACAGATTTCCTTGAATCTATGATAACTCCTCAATACTTTTAAGATACAGAGTTCATATTAATACCGCCCATGTGTTATGTGAAGACAAGTGTGTTGACATAGAAATATTTGCTAATTAGTGCATTAACAATGACCTCATTAGCATAACTGGTTATGTTTAATATATCATGGTGATTATGATGGGACATTTGGCAGCTCAAGTGCCTCTGGTTAGCAGTGGTGGCCCCAGTGGGAATCAAATCTCTAACCCTGGCACTGTTACCCACTGAGCTACACAGGACCACTGAAGCACTTGGGCATTTCAAGGGTCATACTGTTTATCCAATGAGCTCTATAGTGCATGCATGGATAGTAAAACTTGGGAATTGTTGGGATAGCTGATGTGCATATGTTGTCTGTTTTGCAGTCCGTCAGATGGTGGAGTGTCCTTATGAGACCCGATCAGACAGCTTCTATTTTGTCGACAACAGACTGGTCATGCACAACAAAGCAGACTATGCTTATAATGGAGGCCAGTGATACCTGCCTGCCTGCTAGCACGCAAATACACACGCATGCACACGCAGGTACACACGTATATAGATATACATATACACACATGCATACACATGCATGCACATGCATGCACATGCACGAACTGCACACACACACAAACATACATGTACACATAAACATACACATACAGCCACAGACACAGTTGAGTTGCCTCTGTTGTTTGTAAAGACCCATTCATTGCTGTCATTTCCGGGTGATATGTTTGATATTGCAGGTCAAATAGCTGCAATGTCGGGCTCTGCTCTGACATACAAGTAGGAAGCCTCTGTTAACAGGGGACTTCAAAAATTCTGTGGTTAATTGTTTCTTAGCAAACACAGATCTCCTTAAAACCAAAAGGAGGATCATTACTTGACAGTGCCTATGTGACGTGTCTCGCAAACGGACCAAGTGGTTATTATATAGAT
>OMLI01069574.1:0-16144 GCA_900302605.1 Rondeletia loricata
GCCTAAACACTGGCTAGTAGCTACTTGAACATAAATGTTGGCTCCTTCAGGCCTGCAAATGTCTGCAAATGTCATCTCAGTCACCAGTCTCTTCTCCATTGACATCATGGCCAATGCATTCAGCCTGTCCTGTTATCATTCTTTCTGTTTTATTTTGATATCTGACTTCCTGTTTTATTTTGATACTGACCTCCGCTGTCGTTTCAGTTCCTGCCATCGTTTGGTGCCGCGGTAACTTTACTTCGCTGTCTACTGAAAGTGGGAGTGTCCGGGGCGCAGAGAGCTGCGCCCCATGTGAAATCTGAAGGCAACCAATTAGAGCGCAGCCACAGCTCACGTGCTTGGCAAATGTTTGAGGACTCACATACACACACGTTTGGCCGGCGCCCCTCACCAGGAAGTATATGTATTTTCACAGTGAATTTCACACAGATACAATTTGGAACAGATTTTTTATGAATGCTGACATACATCCATGATGCTGACAGGCGCAGACAGAATACTAGGCGCATTGTACGAGTAAACAGTGTTTATTTTAGCGCCCTCTATTGGCCAGCCGCCACTGTTGAAATGTTAGATATGAAGTACCTCTGGAATGACCTCTCTGGGTCACTCTAACAGTAGTTTGTTACAAATTTGATTTATTGACTTTGCCAATAACTTGGATTGACCTGAAACGTGAATTTCATTTAGCATTTAATTCATTATGTTTCTCTCCATTATTCCCAAGGTATATTCAGGATACAGGTTCTTACTGGCAGCAGGTGATAGGAAAATCCCAGTTGCCATCTTGAACATTGGGCCCACGAGGGCAGACCACCTGGCGGAGCTGAAAGTGAGTGCCCGCTGTGGTGAAGTGCTATCAGTCATTCAGCCTCTCTGACTGGCATGGAGTCTGGACTTTCTATATTCCCAGCTGTTCAGTTGCTCAACAGGCCATCAAAACTACAGATTTAACCAGGTAACACTATAATCAACTCAGTTGTTTGGCACTTTGTTGTATAATGTAAAGGAGCACTAGCCTGTACAGACCTGGTACTCACTTCATGTGTACCAGGGTCCGTATGGAGCGCCTAAACCTTTCTGTCTGGAGAAAGACACACTCGCTGCTATGATCAAAATAGGGCAAAAACGGACGTGTATGCAGAACTATTACAGAGGATTTCCTCTCACTTGTCAATACTGTGCACGATTCACCTGACCATCTCTTAATATGTAAATGAAGGCTTAAAATCTCCCATCTGTAACCATTCAAATGCTGCCGCCAGTGACCAGGAAGGATTACATTACATCACATGCATTTCAAGAGCTTGACATCGTCAAAATAAAAGTTCAATGCTATGTCGCCCTTGAAAAGCACACAGAACTGACTGTCAAATATTGAAAAAGCAATTACAAACATGCAATGGATTGGAATAACTGTGATGCAGGGGATAGTTTTGTTTCTCACGTGTGATGATTGTGTGTGTGACTTTTTTTTTTTTTTTATCATCACAGCCCCACTAAATTGTACAACCATGATCTACATGTCAATATAAACAATTTGTCAAGCCAAAAGCATTGCATAACATGAATAATCAGGCTCTGTTCACTTGCAGTATATTGATGCTGCTTTGATTCACTTTATAAATCAGAGCTATGAGGGAAAGTGCATCAGAAAAGCTGTTCTAACTCATCTTCTTGTGTGTGGCATGAGTGAGAGAATTAGGAAGTTTGTGGATGTGCAAGGTGTATGTCAGTAAAAATCATGTCATAGGTATTTCCAATAGTTACAAAGCAGAGGTATTTAATAAAATAATGGAAACAAACAGATTCAAAGGGTGATACATATCAAATATATTGAAATCAGGTCTCTGCTGGTTATTTATAGGGTGCGAGTTGTGAGTAAGGGTTAAGATTGATAGGTATTTATTTTTAATACTGACAGTTAATAGAATTTACTTTTTTTCTGTTTTCATAAGCTCAGCAACTGTACAAGTTGCCATGTCTTGAGTTTACAATCTACATGTGTTCTTTAAGCAAATTTTAAAGCAGTGGATATGTAGATCTTGTTTTATCTAAAGTTGATGCATCATGTTTATATTAAAAATCTCATTACAAAAACATTACTTGATATGCTGTTTTAGTTTGTTTAAATCATTTAAAAACTGCAGCTCTTGTAAGGCCACTTAAAGATTTACTAGCCAAGAAAGACATCTTCTCAGTCAGTCCCTCCAGGAATTTACGATTTTGCAATTGCAATAATGAATGCAAATTGAATCAATCCTTGCAATATTTGCAAGAAATTCCAGTTTTGCAAAATCATTTTGTCAGTATGAAATGGCGAAATCAACAGAGCACTGTTAATTTTAAAGATTATGTTTTGGGCATTTTCACCTTTATTAGACAGATCAAAGTGGAGAGAGACAGGAAAGAGGTCCCAGGCCGTGTTCGATTTTTGTCGGTACGTGGCTTAGACCACTGAGCCACCAGGACGCTCCAGAGCACTGTTAATTTTATTGCACTTTTTCACATAAAATGGTCTCGTCAAACCGACGACTCCGCAGTGGAGCTTTTGAGAGGAAGGATATGGAGGATGATTCAGAGGACAATGAGTAGTAGTTTTTTTCACCCCTGCAGGTGGAAGAAGTGCACTTTGTTTTTCATTTAACCTGCACTATTTTGGTTATCATTTATCATGAGACTTTGATCTGCATACTTTCAGAAGAACACAAAGTCTACCTCAGACATAAATGGGTACTTTTTAAATGAAACAATAGTTTTATGTTCATGAAACATAATTCAAATGGAGATGTTGTATAGTGCTTAAGTTACTGTGCTATTGATGTGAATGTATATTTATTCAGACTGGATTCCAAGGACAGTTTCTGTTATAACTGCTAGGTTTTATATGACTTAATGGGATAGTTATAAAAATCTAATTTTGTTAGCTCTTTAGTGCCATTTAGCTTATTTTGCTTGACTTGAGGTTTTTACTAGTTCCTGCAATTTTACTACATAAAACATAAAAGAAAAGCAGCCAAATGTTTTGGGTTGCAATACTTACAAAAGACTGAAATCCTGGAGGGACTGCTCAGTGGGTGATGTGTTTAAATTTAACTAACAAGTGTAAGGTCATGTTTTCCCTCACATCATATTCATATGCTACTTGAAGGGCATGATTCCAAACACCTGAATATGAATGGTGATCACTTTGTATAAACATTTTGAGGATGGCTACAGAGTGCCTAGTTTTGTCCTCACTAATCATAGAATGATCTGAAGAACACTCAATCCTAGGGCAGATTTTGGCATTCAACTGTGGGATCAATTTAATCAGTTACTACCATATTAAGTAAGTTGGAACAAAACTTGACTTAGCCTCCGTTATATTCCTGTGCTCACAGGAAACCTGTGTTGACCATAGGCACTCCTCTTAAACCAGAGGGATTTGATTACTGTAGCTTCTGAATAAATGACTAATGAACAGCTGTGTATTTGAGTCGGTTTAATCAAGTGATACAGTAAACCCACATTTTGACATACTATAACTGTAACGTTAGGTACACTCCTGCCATTGCCCTTGACCAAGGCATTGGCCTCAGAGCTGGAGCTGGTCCCAGGCCGTGCTTGTAAATAAGAATTTGTTCTTAAGTGACTTGCCTGGTTAAATAAAATAAAAATAAATTTCAGGGAAAAAACGTATGCTAGCATCACAGACAGACTGAGGGCAATGTGACCATGGACTGGCAAACACTAAGATCCCTTAAAACAGTTTGCTGCTGAAATCTCTCTTGAAGACGAATGTTCCAGTATTCCAGGGTGGACTGAGTCTCTTCATGCAGAATAGCTGGGATGCTGAAGGAGTACAGGCAACATCTATGGCCTTCAGTGTCTGCCTGCCATGTTGCAGAAGCTTTCGTCACCATCAGTGGTGTCATAGCCAGGCAATTATCAAAACTCTTGTTCTGATCAAACCAGTAGGTGACTGGGTAACCCAATAAAATCCCAAAGAGGGTGCACAAGTTCCACTTCTCAGATTTCTCTCCAACATAAAGAGGTTTCTCTACCTCGGGTAGTTGTACAGACCCTCTTAGAATAAGCAGTAAATCTTGTGTCATGCTCCTCAAATCTCCACTCAATGGGCCAGTGATGTTGGGCTTTTCCCGTGAGTGGCAGACATCAATCACAGCCATATCGCTCCCATGAAGCAGCTGTTCTAGATTTGCTGTTACCATAGCTGGATTAACAATGAGGGCATTACCATTTATACCCAATGTGAGAAGAGATTTGGAGACAAGCTGGGCAGACTGCAGTGAGATCAAATACTGTTGCACTTGCTCTGCACTGGCGCTGTTAATATCATACAGCAGGGCAGGTTTCAAGCCCAAGTCAACAGCCAAGACCTGAGCAGCCAGGTCCAGACTCAGAGGAGTGGAAAGGGATTTCCTTCCAACAGACAAACATTTGCTAGCAGCAGCAAAAATGAGCTCTTGAGAGGACATAGCTGCACAGATCACATGGCACAAGATTCAACTTGACAAAAGTGCCAAAATTAAACACTGACTTCAGTAACTAAATCACGACAATTATAATTTTTCCAGTTGATTAGAGAGTAGCCATATAGAATCTTAAAAAAAAAAAAAAAACGTTCTAAATCTGTGGGTTGGAGACTACGGGAACAGAGACGGATATTAAATGTAATTGTTTGCAGGCATTGTACAGTGACATCATTGAAAATGTCAAATGCAGAGAAGCAAAGCCAATTCAAATCAATGTGGTGACGTTTGATTCCAAATAATCTTTAGTCTAATAATAAAGGTTTTCAGGCCATTAGTGTGAGCATTTATCATGTCCCCCGTTTCTTCAGTTTTGGTCCAAGACACCTACAACAACAAAAAACATATGGAGACCATGTCAATTAAAATATGTACTATATTAACAATTAACTGCTCCAACTGATATCTATATTTTGTTGTCAATGTCGGTTTAGACACAACCCAGAGTGATCTGGGGGAGGCGTGGCTCTGCATATTATCTGCTGTTTGATTCGGAATGTGACTTGTAGCAAAGAGTTCGCTTAAAAACATATCCATTAATCATATATACCTGTAGTGAATTTGGTAGAAATACATAGTGGTGTCCAGATACTTTCGAAGTGAAGAATAGCCTAAATTTTTTCTGTTTCGCTCAATGTGGTTAGTGTAAACAGAAGGCAAACAGCAGCGCTTCCTCTAGTTCAGTAGATAGTATAATAGTACATATAGTATAGATACCTCATCATCATCCTGGTTGAGCGGTGCTGCATGTTGACGACGCTATGCCACAGGCTGAGGAGTCATCAGGTCAAAATCTGAGAGATTTCTTGCAACCCAAACACCAGCTGCAAATAAACCCAAGTTCACCAGAAGATTCCTGTAAAAGAAATGGGATTTTATATCTACTGACATTTGGTTTGTTACAATGTTATAACTTTAATCAAACCACACCCCTAAGCCAGAATGGTTTGAGCTAACTGGTTCAGAAAGCCGAATGAGGCTCGGCGAAGCAAGGGCAAATCTAGCTGATGACAGTGTGCGTTAGCCAGCTAGCTAGCTAATGAGCTAACCGTGCGGGCAACGAGAAGGTTCGCAAACACATTAAACGAGTTGCTGTCCACATTAACTCGCCTTCTAAAGTCGTTTCTGTCTGTTGCGAATCGACAAGCGGAACCGATCCATTCCAAAACTCCAGCTGGTCCCAAAGAAGGCTTTTTACCGGCGGGTCCACTCATCTTGTTTGACGTGTTGGTCTGCAACGAGGGGGACGCAAGGATGTTTAACGGGGGACGGCACTCGGCACTGAGGAAAAGTAGGAAGAGTTTAGATGCAACACAAGTACGGTGTGCAATAAAGCTCAAACTCTATGCGTCATTTCGAAGGCGATTACGTTCCAACACAAAAACATGTCTGCTACTAGGTATCGTCGGTTCTTGAAACTCTGTGAGGAATGGCCACGGGATGAATACAAGAAAGGTCGTGATTTAGGGACGTTTCTGCGACAGAGAGTAGCGTCTGCCTTTCGTGAGGGTGAAAACACGCAGGTATAATGGCTTGGCTACTAGCTACGACTAGCTTTCCCTGTGCCTAATGAAGAGCTACATAACGTAGGTTAAGGTTACCTAGCTATACGCGAGGACAGACTTAGATAATGCTATTAGCATCGACCTTGTAGTTTTTGAACCAGCTATTCACATTGCACGGTCAAATTACAGCGGTAGAGGCTAACGTTAGTGCATATCTCTACTTATCTGCGCCTTTGTACTTGTGCCGTTTAAAATAATCATATCAGTTGACAAATTGACCCCAAAGCCAGAACCCAGACGCATACCTTTATTTTCATCAGGCAAAAAAATCTGGAGGTACTATAGGAAAAGAATAGGAGGCTGGTTTTGAGGTTCCACGTGATGTTTCACTTTTACTCAGATAAGCCTAGGTGTGTCGGTTCTACACCGTGGTGGCAGGCGCGAGCAGCGTGGACCACAAACGAACGTCTTGTTTGGGCTTACTTTAACATTTCGGTATACAGTTTGACGCGACATTCCCTCACATGCATCCATTATTAATCCCTAGGAAACCCCCGTGGTTGCTCACCCAGTCAGATTTACTATCATGTCCAAGTTATTCTCTGTGGAGCAGCTACTCCTATGTTTTAAGTGTTGTATTATTTGGTTACTCAGTGCCCTTTTTTTGTTTGCACTTTGATCATTTGCTTTGCTTTGTTCTCTTAGGTAATGTAAAAGGATGCAATAGTTGGAAAATATAGAAGCTGTATTACTTTTCCAGAATCTATGAACTTATACTATTTTTCATACTGTTCTCCAAGAAAGATTGTGGCTTAGCATTTGAGATTTGTCCTGGTCCCTACATTTCACTGTTCAAACTGTTTCCTGTCAGATCTCAGATCCGGAGAAGTGCGACCAGATGTATGAAAGTTTGGCCCGCATCAACAGCAATGTATACAGAGAAAGAGTAAGTATATTAAGTCACGTATCTCATGTGCTGGTGTGATTGTATCTGCTGGACCTATGCATGTAGTGGCATTGTAATCAGTTTAGTGATAACTATATAGAGTTATTAAGACCCTTTGACTGGTATGCAATATTTGTGAATGATTTTCTTGGAAGACATTAATAACAAAATAAATTAATAATGATTTGGTCAGCCCTGGTCCATGCAACAGATGAAAGAGTAATTCCTCTATGGACAATACATTCCCATCCAGAGCTAACTGAAGCAGAAAAGTATCTGCTGAGGAATAATTTATCCATCCTATTCAAGATGGTGCAGGAGGCAAAACTCTTCATTGCAGTGACTTTTCAGCAATCATTCCCTTATAAGGAAAACAAAGCATTTTCCAGTCAGTACAGTAGACACTACTAATCATTTTAATTCTACACCTTTAGGATTGGCTGTCAATTTGGGATCATATGGTTTGACTTGAATAGTGAAATGACCTTCTCTAGTAGCAATCTGTGTAAAAACAAGGAGTTGACAGTGTCATCAAGAGTTAAGATTAGGGACACAGTACCTGAGCAGTGAACATTTTCAATGATCTTGGCAGTCTTTTTTTGTACAAACTGGGCTTTTTCAGTTTTCACTTAACTGCTATAGCAAGGCGAATCAGTTTAACTTTATTTAAATGCTAGATAGCAACAGCCAGATACATCATTCACATTCAGTTTAGACAATTGGAACAGTATTGTCTGAGGTATCGGGTGACACAAGCATAGATGGAGGAAAATACAGCCTGTACCCCTGTTGTGAGGAGACAACAAAGTTGCAATGGTTCGCTGATCAGCATTGTGAGAGGAATTTTGGGAAGGAAAATTGTATTAATCTAAATCAGTAAAGCATCAAGGCACACATGAGTTTACATGGTCAAATTATACCATTTCTTATACCAACCTATGTGTAGATGTCTAGTGTGCAGCCTGTCCCAGGAACAAGGTGTGGATAATACTATATACTATGTCACAAAGTTGGCTAACTGAGTAAAACCCGGAAAGCTATTTTTACTTCAGTCCATGTTCCAGATTTGAAGAGTTTCCAGGTTTTACTTCGTGCAGAAGTCAGGCTTACTCAGTTAGCCAGCTTTGTGAAATACCCCCCAGGTTTCACAAAGATGAACTTGGTATCAAGAAGATTAACACTGTGGATTTTATTTATGGTTCTTTCCCATGTATTTATGCCTTCGGAACACAAACAATATTGGCTGTTGGGAAGTTTCATATTAAAAGCTCGCTCTCCCTACTCTCCTTGGATGTATACTCTCTCCCTGAAGTACACTGTAAAACAACTTGTCACATTTATGATTAGCTTAAGTAATAATTTTGTTTCCAAAATGTATAAATTTTTTAGACACGCATGAGGAAAATATCTGCAAAAGTAACTGAGCATATAATATGGACCCAGATAAACAATTTATCAAAACTTTTCTACATAATGCATGGTTGAGATTTAAATGTTATTTAAATTAAAATCGACATACAGTATTGTTTCTCCAGAGAAGCTCATTATGTATAAAGAAGCTCCTGATCTTAAGAGTTGAAGATGGAAATTTGTCAGATTATATGGAATTGACCTAAATAAACACCTTTCCCTTGAACTTATCGGTAAAGCAGAATCACTCTTAAATGATTCTCTTGGTTTGACTTCAGATTGTAAAAATGTTAGTGTCCGGGATCATCAAGTATCATCAAGGTTATTTTTTCACCTCATCAAATATTGCTTTCTATTTTGATAGCCAATGACTAATATTGCAGAATTGGAAAAAGAGAGAGAACCTTCTTAACATTTTAAGAGTATATTTTGACATAGAGAAGTGTAAATCATTCATGTGAGTTTATCATGTATTCAGTCAAGTATTTAGACAAATTGAAATCTGTTTTGGTGTTTGTTTTTTCTGTTAGTGAAAACCAGTACAAAATAAGTATTTTACGTATTCATTGCAAACCCCTTTTATTTCTCTTTGTATTTGTTCACAGTTCCCCCGTGTAAGAGACACTAGCTTTACTGGAGTTACAGTGGAAGAATGTAAATTGCTTTTGTCAGGTATGGATCCTACAGTATCACATTTAGTAGAATTAAGTGAATTAAGCATGATGCATGCTCTTAACGCATGCTCCTGACAATTTATGAAACACTCGACTGTTACTGTCAACGTGCCAAAGTCGCTTAAGAAAAATTACCCTGATCTTGATTTTCTTTTTCTTTCAATTTTACAGGGAGTATGCAGCAGATGCAGCAGATGGATGAGGAAAAAAAGGGTTTGTGGAAGACTTTAATGGAGCGATTCTCTGCCAAGTCACCAGAAGATGGTCCAGAGAAGGCTCCTGAAAAATAGCGTGTTAAATGTAGTTTCTTTGTTCATCCTGTCTGTGTAGAAATAAAGATTCTTATTGGTATCTCTTCATTTATGGACCAATTTCACTCTGCAGATGTAGATGATATAGATTGTAGTTTCCGGGAAGTGATAAAGATAAAACAAAAAGAAAGGGGCAGGTGGAAAGGAATCTGTTCAATGAATAGAAGTGTCCAAAGACTTTAAATAGACAAATATCTCATTATTGTAAGATAATTATGAAATACTGTGATTTATTTGCATACTGTATGCTACAGTATAGTGCAGTTACTGTAAATTGTACGTAGTGAACGAGTGTGTATGTGCTGAGCAGATTACAGGCACAATTTTGCATCTTTTAGCCAAGAGATATTTTTCTTAGATAATCTAGTTTCAAATACTAAGATATGGCTGTTGATCCTACATTATATTCAGATTAAGCCCTGGCATCAGCCATCTTTACATGGCTCTGCTATGAAACAGACTGAGTGCCTTCCAAGTAGAACTAGAATAAGCTCAATATCTTGTCAGCTTTAAAAAAAAAAAAAAGGTATCCATTGAAATGGTTTTATGGTTAGGTGTCTTTATTCCAACAGTTTTGTACCTATAACAGTAACTACTCCACATAAGCCATTATACATCATAAATGCACAGCTGGGGCATTCTTCATAGAAAAAAACATGCAGCAAATCAATTAAATCAATCAATGCAAGTATTTGCAGACCAAGAATCTGTTGAAAAATGTATTCAATATGAATAGAACAAGCCGATACATTTTAATTCTCATAAATTTTAAATACTTCATTGGTGTTATCAAATATTTCCCTTAAATTACAAATTGTAACCACTGATGGATTTACATACAACAAAACCAATTTTAACCTTGTAACATTCAGATTTGTAATGAATTTGATTCATGCAAAGAAGATCTGAATCAAATTGCTATTATAGATGTGGTTTGTCTTTTCAAACAACCTGAAAGTACACTTATGTGTTCACACATTTACTGCACCACATTTTCCAAATTTGCTCAAAGCACATACAAATGCCTACTACTCCTCTTTTTTCTCAGGGTTGTCTCTCCATATGCAGTAGTTAAGGGAGGTGGCTAGGCACAGCCATGACAGGTAGGGTGCCATGAGCAGAGTGGCAGTGCGGCTGATGGGATACCAGGACAACATGGTGGCTCCGACAGTTCCAGTGAGAATCACAATCTCAATGAGTGCCTGAAGTGGACATGGAGACTGTTTACTGAACACAGGCATGGGATATTGCTTCATCACACTGATTACACCCCAATTTTCTCCCAATTAAAACCAATGTGGTTTAAACTTACCAATTTCAGCTTGTGTGCGCCAAAGAAGATTGGAGTCCAGGCCCAATTTAGAGCTAGCTGCAGCCCATACAGTCCCATGGGCAGCAATGCATCCTCAGTGAAACCTCCAAGCTCTTTCCACACCAGGTAGGAACCATACCTACATGACCAGTCCAAAATAGGATCATTTAGATAAGGAAGATAGATCGCTGGGATTCAACTGATGGGTGTAAACAAGGGATTGGTGAATAATAATAGATGACTGCGGGTGTAGGTCTCAGAAACTATAGACCCACTTTTGATGATACGTACCCCATGCCTGTATACAGACAGGCCCACACTACAGGGAAGGCTGCATTTGGTGGGCGCCATGATGGTTTCTGAATGGTTGGGTACCAGGTCTTCACTTCTTTGCGTGTGATGTAGCCCCCATAGAGCCCTCCAAGATGTGGCAGGGCAGTCAGTCCAAGCATGGGCAGCCACATGTCTTGAGAGAAGAGTCACATGAGGACATTTTGGGGACTCAGGATACACTTGTCATGGGAACCCACCAAGAGCTGGCCCACCACCTGTTATGTGTCCTGATAAAATGGGCTGTATAGTGTACCGTATGAAAAAGCTCTGTGGTATAAAATAACAACTTTGGACACATTTTCTTAAGTGTTTTTTTTTTTTAAGATATTAGATCTGTCTTGTATCTCCATCTTTCAAATGTTCAAACACATACCCACTGAAAATGGGTAAAATAATTAAACAATCACACTATTGGTGGCGGTACTGAAGTTACGTAATACAGGGAGACGAAGCGGAAGTGCATAGGTCGAAGCCATGTTTGTATTATTTAAGCACAGCGTTAATATTAAACCTCCTTGAAGCACAGTGGTTAGCGCGATTCTACATTGGCCGCAATTGTCTTCTGCAACTAAACAAAGCAACGAATGGTGTTGAGATTCACCTCTCGGCACATTACGTAGCGTAACCTTCAACGATTTGCACGTTCCTGTATTTTAGGGCGTAGAAACTTACAGAAAAGACTGTAACGATGGAGAACTACATTGTAGCATGTACCAACTGTTGATAGCGGGGCTGATCCGCCTGTCGCTCATGGGAAAGTTTTCACCTCTTGAGATGCAACTTGGGACTTCGCTAAAGTATGAGTTCAGGCTCACGATAGTAACTACCGACATTTTTTCACAGTAGTCTGAAGCTGTAGCTAGATAGCGTAGCTTGTTCCCTTTGCAGGAGATGGAACATTCCAACTAGCTGAAATGCTGCTGGGTAGTGTAGTTCGGTAATAAATTTCGTCTTTCATGTAAATAATACTAAATGGATTTTTGTGAAATTAAGCCAAGCGAGATGTGTTGATGCTTCCTACAACATATTTCAAAATCAAAGCCATATGCTTTTTTAGAATGGGAGGTTGCTTCATATAAGCAACTTCCATTCCCATTGTAATGTCAACCAAAGGGTTGAAAAATAGTAAAAGAGTGAAAGCAAGTTAGACAGGTCAGACAGTTAGATAGTTGGTTAGTTAGACAGACAGGTGTGTTAGTTAGAAAGCTTGCAATCACCACATGCAGTGCTGGCCTACAAAACAAATATGAGCAATTCCGCATTAGCTTAACAGCAAAAACGCTCATCGTGTAATCTATATTTTCGTCGTTTTATGTGGAAAGACATTTCTACCGTTATTATTGTGGAATCGTGCAAAACTACAGATCCAAAGTCGTATTTCGTCAGTGCAAAGTTAGTTCAATATATTACTGTGACATGATCTTACCCTCGGTTGTACAGCAGTCTGCTGTCGGACAGTCCAGACACCGTCAGGCTACCGGACAGCGAACCCCACAAACAACCTGGAACAGTGTGATATAACGTTAACTCTCTTGAATGGGCCGGGGGTTTCCTTATCATCGTGCGCAGTACAGCATTTTAGCGACACTCCCAAGCAGGCTTTGGGGCGCAAATAAGTATGGTTGCGCTTGTTATCAACGCCGGGGCGCTCGGGCTTGACGAGGGTGGAGTTAGCCGCTAAAATAAAGTACGAAAAGACACCCGGCGGCGGTGCGTCACGTGCTCCACAACAACCAGACGAGTAAGTGAAAAAGCATTCATAAAGTGTCATTTTTATTAAATAAAAGAATATCAGAAGAAACTCGGCTCTGGCCTTTTTGCTGCCCTAGGCGAGATTGTGGATTGCCCTCACCCTCCCACACACCCCCCTACACGCACACACACACACACACCCACACACACACACACACGCACACACACACACAACCCCCTGCCCAACCACACATATAACATTGTTTATTCACCTGTAGGCATAGCCAAATGTATGCAAGTTAGAGTTACTGTTCTACTGTAAGTTACAGTTACTGTAGTACTTTCACATACAAAAAAAACACCACTGGAGCGCTGGATGTAATTTGGCTTGCAGCAGCAGGAAACTGCCCAAGATATTTCATGAGTGACCCTGGAGGGGAGTTATATATTAATAATTAGCCTACTATAAATATTTATACAGGCTATTAAATAAAACAGATACAGATGAGCAATAGATTTACAGTATGTACGTGCTCCCCACCATCCATGCAATAAAACTGCCAGTTAAGGCTTACTAAATTCCACAAACACCATACAGTATAAGGCCTATTGAAAAACGGAAACTAAATAAATAGGACGTTTAAAAAAAAGAAATAAAATTAAAATGCTGACTCCGCCTACCCGGGCCAGTTTCGGCGTACGCCGGTTGAAATTACAAGTGGACCCCTATTACATTATCAAACAGTGTGACGTTGCAGCATGTGCAGCTATGATTGGTCACCAGCAGCCACCAGGTGACGCTCCGGGTTGTTGTTTTCGGATCGACACGCACCAAAATAATATAATAATATACTAATATCATGAGCTCTAGCGCCAGGGAGGGAATGTGAAAACTCCTGGCTGGTCACATTCATTCCTGAGATAATATCCATTAATTTTCACTTTGACAATCACTAGGCAAAGTTATTTTTCAAAGTTTTTATGGATAAGGTGGGGATGTAGAACTATAATCTACAACAAAGACAGTTCAAATAAACAGTGTGAAACCCCAGTCTGCAGCGGCCCACATTCAGTCAATCAATAAAAATCTATCAAAGAAGTATATCCTATTACATTATGGAAGTGGAATTACTGCTTACGCTGTAACACAATTCCATATCAAATTTCCTATGGAGCAATCACGTTTTTTTGCACTGAGTTACCCCATAAACGCCTTCCTTCCCTACTGGAATATATAAATATATCAATTATTTCCAAAGAGCCTGGAAAGATTTGAATACAATTTAAAAAGAAAAGTATGTTCTGTTCTTGTGATCACGCAATGAATCATGGGAGAGGGTTGTTGCTTTCTGGTCGTAATTTCCACGTAAATATAAATAATGAATAATAATTTTCACCATTAATACAATATGATATAATACATCTAATAGCCAACACAATACATATTTTTTGACATGAATGTGTCAACATCACATTTGATACTGAAATACATTTTGGGGACCAGGCAGGACTCATCCTACACCATGTGACCATTTGAGCTGACCAGTGCTAACCCAAGAATTGCATGAATCTCCAGTATTTTCATTAAGTCTGTCCTTGAAGATAAAGCAGAAGCCAAGCATTAAAACACATTTAACTCTGAACTCCTGCTTGAGATTCAAGCTGGGAACAATTACCAACCAGTGAAAAAGTTCTGTTACTGCACAGAGCCGATCCCTTCCTTTGTCATATTGTTCAGAAAAGGGTGTTTACTGTCAATGTAGGATTGTCTGATATCCCTACATTATTTCTCCACTGTATGCTGTCTAACCTGCAAAGGTTCCTTTCACTCCTTTGTTCCTCTCTGACCAAGCCTGGAGATCTCTGCTGGTGACTAAATAATATTTTCCCCATTTCTCTCGTTTATTAGTATTTGTGTAGACACTCTTTTTTGATTGACTTTGCACATAAATCTTGCTTGGATGCTACAAGGAAGGATTAACTACAGGTATGTCATTAAGGACATCAAGTTCCAGCATTCAAAAACCAGCCCATCTTTACCTCCTCTTGGCACTGATAGGACACTGATCTAGGCTACCATAAACTATGCCATGCTCTACATTACACTATACTATGCTATCATCACCCTCCTTATCAACAACAATCACCAACATATACTCAAACAGGGTATACAAACTCAGTATAAGAAAACAAACCTGGACCTAATAATGTGGACTCTTAAGTATGACTTTCAACACTTCCACCAGGGCCAAAGTATCATCACTGTTGAATAATTAAACCTTCAGCAAGGGGAAAACGACTCAAATTAAGAATTCATATATGATATTTCCATTACCGTCCAGCCAATACTTGTGAACAAGAGCAGCTCCCTCCCAAAGCCGAGATGACAATCTGAAGTTGGTCCACAGATAGATGGGAAAGATGGTAAGGTGACTGTGAAAGCACCCAGGGGAGATTCCTGGACCGTGGGAATAACATGTATGAATTCTTAAATTGAGTCGTACTCACAAAAACAAAATCATCAACTTTTACTTCAAACTTAAAAAAAACTAAAAAAACACACCTTATAGCAGACCCCAAGACACCTTGTGACACCAAGTGTTGTTAATGCTGAATAACATTATCTAATAATTCAATAGATAAATGAATAAAACAGACAAACAAACAAACACAAACTTATTGAATGAGCACATTTGGGTCACAGTATTTATGTTTTTCTTTCCAATCAAAGCCACTGCTGCCTCTATGACCTGAAGTAAACCCTGTCCACAGATGTCTAAGGCCTTGCTTTACCTGGTAGTAGATATTGCCACAAATACACAGTACAATACAAGCTTTTCATACCCACTGCATGAACAAATGTTTTAGTGAATCTGAAATGCACAGAGAAAATTGCCCACTAAACCATTCACATAACCTCCTGTGCAGGTTCAACATGTGTGTAGACTGAACTGTCCGAGTCCAATGGAACAAAATACCTATGTGAATTCTTGAAATGAGAGGTGTACTGTAATATTCAGACTTTTCCACTGGACCTAGCCTATAATCCTTATATAGTTATCCTATAATAAGATGGATACTGTCCAAATATCACAGTATAACTAAGTCCCTATACAAATACTATACGACTAGACTTTTACAGAATACGACTATTATAGTGTTACCACAACAGTTAAGAAAATCCCATGAAGTATGATAAGGTCATTAAAAAGTCACTATTGAGTACCACACATACACTATAAATCCCTATAGGAATATTATAATTATAGAACAGGACATGAAAATATAAAATACGATAAGGTCATAAACACACTGTTGAGTACCACACACACACACACACACACACACACACACACACACACACACACACACACTCACACACACACACACTATAAGTCCCTATAGGAATATTATAGTAATATG
>OMLI01069577.1:0-10223 GCA_900302605.1 Rondeletia loricata
TGGTAACTTTACTCCGTTAGCTAAGCAATACGATTAGCTGCCTACTGAAAGTGGGAGTGTCCGGGGCGCAGCTCTCTGCGCCCCGTGTGAAATCTGAAGGCAACCAATTAGAGCGCAGCCACAGCTCACGTGCTTGTCATAATTCCGAGTGGGGAACTCGACATTCATTTTCTACCCCGATCTGACCGACTTGTTGAACTTCGACCTTTGTGACGCGTTATTCCGGAAAAAACATGGCGGCAAGCCAATGCTGTCAATGGTAAACAAAGAGGATAAACATTCGCTTCTTGAATAAAACACATTTTTGTAATCTTTGGACATGGACACGTGTCTGATGTATATAATTAACTTTACTACGATATTATTTTTGCGAAACGTTTATATATTGACAAAGTTAGGTAGGCTAACGTAAGCCATAAGCAACTAGCACAGGTAAAGCTATGTCCGGATGCAAGCCAAGGATTATTCAGTACAGTATACAGCACAGTACAGGTGATGCAAGCTAAGCTATAGAGCTCCATTTTGTTTGTTTTGGTTTGAGTTGAAATGCACACGAATGCTAGGACGTTGTACGTACGACCTGACTCCTCGTAATCACAATCAGTCCCATATCACCCGAATGCAGCATCACATACACACACGTTTGGCCGGCGCCCCTCACCCTGGTGTATGTATTTTCATAGTGAATTTCACACAGATACAATTTGGAACTGATTTTTTATGAATGCTGACAGGCGCAGACAGAATACCAGGCGCATTGTACGAGTCAACAATGTTTATTTTATAATTAGCAAGTAGACTTCTTCTCTAGTTGGAGGGTGGGGGCGGCGCCCCAGCGCCCTCTATTGGCCAGCCGCCACTGCTGGATTGTCAGATCTACTCCCTCTTTTTACGTAATTCTACATTGATTAGACACAGTTGGAAGAAGTTTCAGGCTGAACATTTATCTCACACCTTCCCATGATGAGGAATATAATTTAACTACGCAAATGTCATATCCGAGTTAACCTCAGTTTCAAAGAACCCTCAGCAAAATAAATAGTTCAAGAAAGAAAAAATGCTCACATTTCATTTTGTGTTTTTTTTATCCTACCAGGTTTTTAACTGTCTAATTGACATTTAGATATTGGCTTGTGAAAGTGTGGAATTACGCTCAACTTTTCAAAGCACATTCAACTTACAGAAAATTTATAATATTTTGGGATTTTTATGTTAACACAGTTGCCCTTCTGTTTCAGTGTCTCAATTCTATTTTTCCATTATTTTAAGTTTGGACTTGGCACACACACTGCATCAATTTTGCTCTTTGGTACCTTGGCAAAATGTATTCCATTGTGTTTTTATTTCCTGAAGTGGTGCTGAATTGAAATTGTCAGCAAGAAGAGCTAGAGCATTTATGGTGTAGTAAAATATCTCAGTTTTTATGAAAGTGTAAGTTTTAGAGCTTAACACTCCACCTTCAAGGTCCAGGTGCCCAATCACAACTTCAAAGTGCAGGCTGCCAAATAACAACTTAAAATGCTTCATTGTGATACAATTAGATAACTTGGTTGCAATACATACGACCCAGACATTTCTTTCACGGTGGCTGCTGTGCCGCACAACTATCTTTGTCAAAGTATAAAGAGCGTTTCACAACATTTGCTTGATGTATGGAGCATAGATAAAACACATGCTTCACAAAGAACCGGACTATCTTCACTTTGTTATTCCAATATCCTCTTCATTTATTTTATAGCGTAAGTATAATAGGATCATTAGTCATTTGCACACATGTCTATAGAAGCCAAAGAATGATTGCACTTGCCTGACATAATCTTGGGCTGGTATTTGAAGCAGAGAGAGTCTGGCTTTATCAGAATGAGAGCAACTGACTGAAAAATAACAAATGAGGGACCACTTTTTCTCCTCCCCTGCTGAAGATAATCTTGTTTTTGACTTGAGTGATAGGCAAGGATTTCACAGGCACTCAATCTCTTTCTGACGGCTTAGCCTTTATGTCAAAATTGGATTTCTTAATCTAATCGCAGCGGTTCTAAACTAGTGTTTTGCTCGCCTCCCTCCCATCATGATCATTGCTTGGATCCCTGTATCCCCATGCAAAATACTTCCTCTGATCCACCAACGACGGTTGGTCCTCAATTATGATAATAGCAGGAGCACAATGCAATTCGCACAAATGGCTATAATATACAGTCTTTTGTAAAGCCAACTTAAGCCCTAGCTGGGAACCTGTATACTCTGCAATCCACCCCAAAACACTCTCACCAGACGGCCGCTGAAGCGAATTTGACTGCCAATGTATAACAGGGAGGACTTTAGAGGATCTGGGGGATGGATTGAGGGGGGGTTGGGTGGGCAACAGGATCAGGTGGGCTCGACAGGGTGAACAGGTTTCGTGTCGACCAGGATTAGAGCAATGATCTGTGTCCCGGACGTTTTTAATGCACTGTCACATTATGTAAATCCCCACTCTGTATGAATGCCAGATATACAGTATTTGTCTGCCTGCTACACATGTTGTCTCTCCATGGGCTGCATGGATTGACCTCAATATGTTTCACACCCCCTCTTCTTTTTCTTTTTTTACATTCCCTCCCTTTCTCTTGCTCTCTCTCATTTTAGTCAGGGAGGAAAAAAGCAATGGACTTGGGTCATCTGAATCTTCCTGTAACAGTGGTAAATGACAGAACACCTTCTGTGTTGTGTTTACAGGATGCTGCAAGTAAGATCACAGGGCACTCTTGCTGTGAACAAGACAAGAGTTTAGGGCTCTCGCAGAGACAAGTCAGTTCCTCCTTTCCCTCCTCCATCTGCCTCGATCTGTCTCTTATCTGCCTGCCCTCCTCCCCTCTCTGCCATGCTGTTTCCTGCCTTCCTCCACCTTTAACATCGGCTGTCGGCTGGAACCAGACTAATTGACAGACTGACCTGATGAGGAAAAGTAGTGTTACTCCTTTCTTGTCTCAGGATCAAACATGCCTCTCGTCTCTCGCCCATATGCTATTTTCTTCCTCTCTCTTTCTCTTTCTTAGTTTCTCAGACTACCCCCACGGTAAAGCTCTCTGTTCCCATTTTCTTATGGACTAGGAAATCATGGCCGTGAGCGTGGGCAGTCGGTCATGATGGATGAGGAGTGCAGGGCCTAGGAGAGGAGAGAGTAGATGGACAGTTGACTAGATTCTGCAAGGTTGAACTTTAACAATGCAATGCCTACTGCTGAGACCCGACTCCCAGCCCTCCTGTGTCAAGAGGCTTTCATCTTATCAGACGTATGTATAGTTCAGGTCTTTGTGCGAATCCTCTTAGATGCGTGGAGACAAAAGTACGTGAGCACCTGCCCTCCTTTTCGACTTTCACTTCAGAGGAATCCTTCTTTGCCGTGTTGCGAAATCTGTTCCCTGCATGTCCGCCTCTGTCTGTTCTTGCGTTTCTTCTTCATCCCTACTCTCCCTCCATGTCATTTTGCCCACAGTCTAGACACTCTCCTCCTGATGTTTTGGACCCAGATGAGATAAAATAAGTAATGTACAGTAGTGGAAGAGCACTCCTCATAGCCCACTGTTGAATTGAACCACGCTGTCATTCACCGTAGTCAGTTGTTTCCCCACCATAACGTTCCTTTTTTTCTGCTTAAGTGCCACTGAACATTATCTTTATGACTGAAAACTGACAGCTGCCGGTAGGAGTGAAATAATTGCCACCGCCAGTGTGACAGATATTATTGGCTCATTTTTACAATAGCAGAACAATGCCGTGCTTTCAAAAGCATTTGGAAACCAGAGGAATTTATACATTGTTATTCTGTGGATGAGCCTGGAGTGAATGGGTCTCAGTTATTATGATATAACATTTTGACACTTTGTGTGTGATTTAAAAAGGTTCCTTTATTTGTGTGTTGTCATTCCTAACAAAAGAGCTTCTCATATCCAAAACGATCTTGGCAAGATGATTCTCTGCTTAAAAATCCACCCTGCTGTTTTACTGGCATATAGCCCATCAAGTCATCACACACACACACACACACACACACACACACACACGCACGCATGTATTATAAGATAGCCTTACAGTCTGTGGGCTTTGACAGTGACAGTCCCTTAGTCTCCCTTCCTCAGCTGCACTGGGAAAACCAAAGCGGTCTCTGCAAAATATTTCTACCAGAACTGATGTAAGTGTTGTGTACGGATGTATTTTATCAATATACAATTACGCGTACTGTACCAAGATTGTTGCTTTAAAGGTGCATTTCATGCCAAGCATCACCTGTCATTATCCATTCATTCCATGCAGTGCAAGTTACATCATTACCTTGAGCGATTTAATGACAATGACTGTGATTATTATTTATAATTAAGGCTGTGTTTCTGTCATTGCTTATGATGAGGCCGATGTATCAAAATGAGCCTCAATTCCAGGCGCCATCCATTCCACATGCCAAAAATAACCCTTTTATGATTATGGTACCATATAAAAGGATTCAATAGGACTTTAATCTACATCATATAGTCTGCAAGAAACCATCCTGGACAGTCCGTCCTATTGGGCAGTCCTACAGTCCTATAAGACTAACCATCCCATTGGACTATCCTCTAAGAATTTAACGATCCTATTAGACCGTCCTCTAAGATTCTAACCATCCTATTAGACCATCCTCTAAGACTCTAAAGATACTATTGGTCCGTCCTCTAAGACTCTAACCATCCTATTGGATCGTCCTCTAAGACTCTAACCATCCTATTGGACCGTCCTCTAAGGGTGCAGTCACACCTACAGTTCATTTTCTTTGGTCCAAACCATAGTTGAAATGTTTACTTTGTTGCATTTTTGTATTTGGTTCGTTTAGGTTCACGCTGCCCAATTACAATCAAACCAGGGCTTGTAAACAAAAGTCACATGGACTCACAAGTAGCTTGTTTATTGGACAGAGTTTTGGTCACCTGTCATCCAGCAGGTTAGACATTTTAGCAGCGGGGGAGTCAAAACAAATCTGATTCCAGTCCCTGAAACTTCAGCTGAGCATGATGGACTGTAATTTACCTTCTCTGGCGTTCATACCAGTTAAGAACACGTGAAGAAATAGCTGAATATGAGCATCGGTCCAGACTACGGTTTGCCCTCGGTTCATTTTGTTATGCTAGGCCTTCCAAGCATGAGGAACTGCTGGCTATCAGATATCAACATCCATCTCCTTATACCCATAAACCATATGGAACAATGGTCGAACAATGAACAACATACTCATAAAACCTTATGTTTTGGGGTCGTTTCCTGTAGTTGGTATGATTACATTCTCACTCCTAACAAGCTGCACTGTTCTTGGAAGAGGACTGAAACCCACATTTTCAGGTGCCGTTATTTGATGCCACCAGAGTTTGAATGGCATTATTCTTACCTGGCCAAACAAACCGAACTAAAGAGTAAACGCTCCAGAGTTCAAGTAAACCGTCCAAACATGCTTGGTGTGAATGTACCTCAAGACTGTAGCCATCCTATTGGACCATCCACTATTGTAGGGTTGTGTGCTCTTTGGATAAAAACGGGTCATCTAGTATTTTTTTTCCATATGACAAATTGTGTTTGGATATTTATAGGGCAGAGGTCCTCACTAATTTGTTGGATGGGAGCCACTTTGGCAAAGACAAGGCATTGCAATGGTGGTTGATTATGTCTGCATTTTACATTGTCCTGCTAATGTCCTGATTTTCTCTGTCGATCAAGTGCGCAGATCTCATTACAACTAGGGGGGCACAAACATGGAATTTTCTCAAGAGTATTTTCTGGAGGGGACATCAATAATATCACCAACGTATATCAAATTATCTGCTGTAACAGACACAGCCATTAATAGTAGCTTAAAATATATATTAATGAATCACTTTTAGGCCATCACTATACATATTTACCTATTTTACAGAGCCACACATCCACAAATGCAGCACCATTCATTCTCTGAAAATAGGCATAGAGGTATAACGTGCCAATCGTCAATAACTGTGTGGCACATGATGAGCAATAATATAAAATCAGAATTTGAGGTTTAACTTGACAGTCTTTAGACAGCCTGTGCACAACTTCTTATGTAGGCCTATAGGAAGAACAGTCTCAAGTTGTTTGATCAATCTTTGCAGTTGTTTTTTTGTGTTCTTGGTGTTTTATGGTATTTAGATGTGTATTCATGGTGTTTTATGGTCAATCAATGAATATGGGACTATGTGCCCTAACTAAGCTTGTGTATAGATAAGCTAGCTGACAATGTTTTTACAGTGCCAGAAATGCTGGTAGCTTTATCATAAACATAAAACTAAAAATCAGTACAGTTCTAAGAGCACAATAAATACTTCCAACACAAGTTAATGATCCAACAAAACAAACCAAAATATTCCTCAAAAATATTTATTTGGGTGTCTCAGAACAACAGTCATCAAGACTGATGTAGATGAGGTAGTTTTCTTTAACCACACACAAAAAAGTAAAACCCAACACATGTACTACACACACACACATACAGTACTTCTCATCAAATTAACTAACTAATCAAATGCCCTAATAATAAAATGATTTTGTCAATTACCTTATCATATAGGCTAATCACATTTCTGACAATGTTTGTAGGTGCCTTGTTTGTTTTCACCTGCATTTTTTGCCTACCATGTAGGAAAGTCTCCATTATGAAAAATGAAAAATATTATGAAAAATATTAATTTGAGTGTTTCACACGTACAGTACTTCTCATCAAACTAACTAACTAACTAGCAATTGCACTAATAATTAAATTATTTTTAACTAGCAAATGCAGCAAATGCAATTTTTGCCTAACATAGGAAAGTCTCCTTGATTATGCCTACTAGACAAATGAGCCAAATGTGTTTTACGGGTTTCACTTTTCCCTATCCAGCTGGTCAACTTTGTCTCTATGCACATGACACACAACAACACCGTTCAGTCTGTCCTGAGTCACGTTGGCTCTTAGCCAGGTTTTGAGCCTTCTCAGGGTGCTAAAACTCCTCTCCGCTTCACAGGAGGACGCTGACTCCACTAACAAAAGTCTAACCAGAGCCTTGACTTGTTCGAATAACCCCAGCACCTCCACTGGCAGTCCCCTGAGTATCTCTGCTGCCCCCCCACTGCAGCTGAAGTGATATTTACTGTGAAAGAAAGGCAACTGCACAACAAGAGCATCTCTTCTCAGCTCAGGGTACTGATCATCCACCTGCCCAGTGAGGAGCACACTCTCCAGTTTAGTTTAGTTTTAGTTTAGTTTATTTGACAAAAGATACAATACATGATAAAATTGGTCACGCATCATAAAAATGTCAAGGATAGCACAACAAGTCACAGACTTATTTCCGTTGTGGTCCTTGGTCTTGGCACAAAGTATACACACATTATCGACATTACCTACCTACATCATATAAAGCATTCACATCCACTCACTCACCATCAGAAACCGGAATGAGTCTCAGAATTTTTTTATTAATATAGCCTAACTACAATATAAACACCTGTCTCAAATAATGGCCTGTCTCTAATACGCTGCTCAAACAAATACACGCCGGGCTATTGTTGGAAGTTTTACGGGTATGATCAATGTAACATTAGCTAGCAAGCTAGCTATCTAGCTCTAAATATGGATCTGACTGGGGATAAGTTAATTCACTTGAGGTGGTAAACACAGTCTGGTTATGTTTTTAAACCTTTTATTCTGTTGATGGGTAGACTTTATCTTTGTTTGAACAAAATTACTTACAAGGCATCTGTCACAGGACTAGCCTATAGTGATGGGCGAAAATGAACGAACAAATCTTTTGAACGACTCTTTTTAGTGTCCGGTATGTACCGGATCAGTCTGTCGAACGTCTGATTGCTTTTCCCACTGCTCACACATGCCCACTCGCTGACTGACTATCGTACTGTTCACGCTGCCTGGCTGCTAGTCCTAAGTCTGGTGCAGTCGCTCAAAACAAGCGGGACAACCAATGAATGAGCGGGAATCATTGTCTCGAGGTCATGAGTGACTAGTCGAGACAGCCAGCCAGCTACTCGCTCGCTGAACAGAAATCAAATGAACCGTTCCCTCGAACTGGGATGTGAGTGAAATTCACTCAGTGAACAAGAACACTCAGTGAACGAGAAACGATTGAATTGGACTCAATTCACTCAGTGAACGAGAACACTCAGTGAACGAGAAGCGATTGAAACGGGAGAACACTCAGTGAACGAGAACAGTCAGTGAACGAGAAGCGATTGAATCAGACTCGAAGAAAAAACGAAGAAAAAAAAGTATCAAAACTTGAAAGGTTCGATTAATTTACATGTATCAACTCGAAGGATCCGATACTGTGAAAAGAATCGGTCCGCCCATCACTACTAGCCTATGGTCCTAGCAGTCACCAGTCACCAGCCACTAGACTCAACTCACATGCTACAGAGATGCTACAGAGATGGAATCTGGGAAACGTAGTCCAATAGCAAGCAAAGGTATCAGGATGAAGTAAACAGTTAACTTAATTTCCCAAATTCCCACTTAGTTTAGTATATGCAACGGTTCAGACCACTGAGCAGGCTACATAGGGGGGACATAAACAAAACCTGGAGTCGGCTTCTATTAAATATATATTTTCAATTACATCATTTATTTAGAAATAATTTATATTGGGGGGGATAACTTCATGTTTTTCAGAAGTTGGAGGGATCTGCGCCCACGCTGTCGATATTAATATTGAGATTGGCAGTGCAAATGCTGCACTATGGAGTTTTCTTTTTTTTCTTGCTTGCAATACCAGTTTGTGAAAGACTTTTCACATGTACGTATCTCATTTAAGATTCTTCTTGAGAGACAATATGTGCATACATATGGAATAAAAGGATGGAAAGAACAGAGATAAGATAATAAGGTAAGATCATCATGGGTATGGATGGAAAGGGTACCAAAATATCCTCCTCAAGCAGAAGCTGTTACTTTGCTGAAATTTGACTAAAGTAGAAGCAAAATTACTGGTGTAAAAATCTACTTGAGTAAAAGTAAAAAGTTTACGTTACTGAGTTCAGTAAAAGTGACTGAGTTGCTTTTTCACAGAGAACATTGTTACATGATATTTTAAAAACAAAATACTTTACAAAATAAACCGTTCCCTGCTAATGCATATGGAGCCTACATAATTTGTACTGTGATTTAAAATGTAGCAACGTACAATACTTCAATCAAAACATAAAATTATTGACTTTAAAAACAACTCATAAAAGTACACGTACACAAAAAAGCTACTCCATTACAGTAAAGTGAGTAAATGTGATTTGTTTCTTCCACCGTTGGATATGCGACTCCCTGTAAATGTATTAGAGAAGATTATCTGTGCTGTGCAAGACAATTTGAAGCATCAACTATTGGCATAAATACAGACTGCTACAAAAACATGTGATCATTGCCAACTGGACTAAGCTATTTTGGAATTATATTGGAAACAACTATAGGGCCCAGGAGAGGCATGCTGCCGGTGAGCCGTGTAATGAACCACCGTCCTGGTTGCTTCTACTGAGCTGGTAAGGGATAGTTTGGCTGGCGTGGTGATGGTTGGCCAGACGGTTGTGACAGGTGCCATGTCTTTCATGGAAAAAGAGCAGTGACAAACAGGACTACTAGTGTGTGTGTGTGTGTGTGTGTGTGTGCGTGCCCAGTACAGCAGCAGTAGCTCTTGGCCAGACCAAACTGGACATGTCGGCTTAGCTCATTTCACAAACAGGTGTGAAGAGGCCACTGCCTGCCACTGTCAAGGTATGACACACGCAATGTCTCTCCCTCTCTCTCTCTCTCTCTCTCTCACGGACACATCGACCTGTTCATGCACAGGCGATGACAGGTACGTAAATGTGGGCGGGGTTTTTGCCTTGAGGATAGAGAAGCGGACTTGTGACCACAAGGTTGCCAATTTGAATCCCTGGATCAGCTGGGAAAACGTAGATGGGGAAAGTGAATGAGTAACTCTCTCCCCACTCTCAACAATTAACGTTGAGGTGCTCTTGAGCAAGGCACTTAAAGGACAAATCCCTTGAAACACTTTAACACTGTTTAAAAAAAACCAGCTATTGATGATGTACCTTGCATTTCTGGGTCAGAACTGATATTCTGCACTCTGCGGCGCATGCTCGGCTGCGACGTCACTGCCTCTGCACGCGTCATTCATGTTGGTTCGTCTATGAAGGTCCGTGTCTTTGTCTGTATC
>OMLI01069581.1:0-22033 GCA_900302605.1 Rondeletia loricata
CGGGGAAGGTTAATTCCTTCAGTCCATCTTAAACTCTTAATAGTTGCGTTGCACTTAACCTAAGCTCTGTGCCATTTCAATCCACTACATTAGTGTTGCCAGCCCCCTATCATAGCACCAGTGACATAGTTAATGCATGACATCATGACCCATGAGTGACCTCAGACTGATCGTTTGTTTTGGTAACTTGACCCACGACAAGGCCCTTGTTAGTAAGGGTCATTTGTCATGACCTTAATGTGGTGCTATCCCTCTTTAAATACATAGAGCCAGAGCACTGCTAAAATACAATTATTTACAGGCTAAAAAGTCTGTGGACAGTCCACAGGATTCACAAAAGAGAAGAAACCGGACTTTGTTGTGGACTCCTTGAGTGGAATAGCCTCCCTGGCATCCTGTCATGATAAGCGCTTGCTGTATTTATTTGTGATCACAAAGTTATCGTTCAATCACGGATATGTACGCAGGCCAGAAGTATTTCCTGATGTTTGTGATCCTATCAGTTTCTTTGGGCTTGACCTCACAGCTGAGCTTTGAAACCATCAAGAAATATGATTACAAGCCTGCCATCTAGTGTTCTGGGAACTGCTACTGAAGCTTTTTGTCTCCTCCACTGGACAGCTGCTGTATACAGGGCAGAGGTATTTTATTGTTTTTGATGGAAAATGTATGGAATCGCTTGACAGGCTTTATTTCTGCTTTGGGGTAACTGGGATGATAATTGGCGGTGCAGGGGGGAAAATCCTCTGTAGTATGTATATACAGCAGCCAGACATGTTTATATCCACCAGTGATGGATTTGTGTGTTTGTGTGCACGGGTACATGTATGTGTATGTGTGTGTGTGTGTATCCCCCCACCCCCCACTCTATCACCCCCTTCTTGAAGTTGTTTAAACTCCCATAGGCCCTGTGAATGTTACTCTATGTGGCCACAGTTGGTAAAGCAACATGTTTGTATGAGGTAATGTCTTTGATTACTATGTGGTCGTCGTATTCCCAGGATGCAGGGTAAGGGGAGGGTGGAAGCCTAGGAGGGAGAACAGGGACAGGACCGCGTAGTGACTCACAGATGGTCCGAATTTGGGATATCCCGACATATTCACAGTGACATCAGAAGGGCATTTACGCAGTCTCTGATGAACAAAACCATGTAAACATCCACCGTCGTCCCATCTGTCATCCCCCCACTTCTGTCTGGCTGTGATGATATTGTCATCTGTTTGGTCTTTGTCCTGGGAGCAAGAGGAGAAGAGAGTGGATAAGAATTGTGACTGTAATAAATGTAACCACTCCCCAGCCTTTTGGGGGTTTTCCCCAACGGCCTACACTTGTTTCTTGAAGACTTCTTCACAATCGACTGATTCTAGCTCAGCTTACCTTCAGATGTTTGATAGAAGAGTTTTGTTGCAAAAGGAGATCTCCACCTTTTGAAAACATGATAGTATAGTAGGAAACATAAATCCTTCATTCATAACATGACACTTTTTATACATACAGTATACAGTGTACAATATGTCAGAACTCTTTAAATAAAATGATTTGTCAGGTCCTTAAATGCTGCCACCATTTAATGCATTGAAATGAAGCTAAAATGTTGAAGATCCAAATGGAGAGAAATGTGTGAAGTGTGTATGAGGTATTTATTTACTTTTATCATACCAAGTGATATTCTAAACCCCATGTCCTTTCATGCTTGCGTTAGATTTCCTATCACTCACTTGCTTTAATTTTGCTCCCATTAATAAACTTCTATACAGAATAAAGTAGGCTCACCAAGATGCTGTTTTCTTCGATGTTTTTGTCATCTTTAAAGTAATTTAGCCTGCGTGAAATTACTGATAAAGAGAGTGGAACAAAAACATTCCAGCTAATGGAATGATGTTAAGGTGAGCATGCTGGAAAATGTTTGACCGTGTTGTACAAAATGAAATATCACTTTGACAGAGCACAGTAGGCTAAAATCTTAGAAATAACATATTTCATGATACACCAGCGATGTCAAAGTTGATTATTCCCTGGTGATGACTAACACGTGTTCCCTCAGCATACTACCGAAGGTCAGTCTGCATTCCTTTGGCTCTGACTTACATGACGTGGCTATGGAGTACGGTAGGTTTTATCTCGCCCCAAACGACATTACAGGGTATGTCTCCTTGATGCCATATTTACACACCCACTCGGTGAGGTCTACTGCACTCAATGACCAGATGCTGCCAAGAGTGTTATATATCAACATGAGCAAAAACACATTGAACCCAAAAGTCAGTCATTTGCAGGGGAGTACAGCGGAGCCGGTAGAATAAATCTTAATTGAGCCTTTATATTACTTCAGGCAGCTTAACATGTCTGCCTTTTCTGCCAAAAGGGCGACGACGGGACATGTGGAGCAGGGAAATAAATCATTTTCATTTGTTCTGCTGCCAACTGTACATCAGTTCTTTATCAAAAGTTATCCTCAAGTCATCAACATCATATGGAATGAGACTGGTAAATTTCAAGACCTGAGTGAGGTTTTCTATTTGATTTGTTTTCAAACGTATCCATCCCAAAAAAAAAAAAAAAATGCAGAGTTCAGTACATTGATGAAATTGAACAGATACAGTATTTCATTAGTAAGACAATAATTCCTGATGCACATTCCGTCTAACAAAAACACATACACAGTAGCAGACAGTAGAGGGCACATGTGCACTAAACAAAGGAGCAGCATGCAACCAGTTCTCTAAATGTTACCATCATTTCAAATTACATTTTTTGCATATAAAAATACATTCAAAATTGCATCCAGTGCATATCAACATGGCTGTGCATAGGCTACTAAAATTACATCACTTCATGTATATTCATTATTTGTCATTAAATCAAATAATATAATAGCTTCTTTTCCACGTTCCAACATTTGTGTTATCCGACTATGGCTTTCAATGAGTGCATCAATCAAATTAGGCTACAATAAAAAAAGCAGTGATTGCAACAAGTAGGCATGCTAAGCTGTGGGCGGCGCTGCTTATTGAATGAGATAAGACGGTGGAGGACACACTGATGCTGATCCCTGCCCTGCAGCGATTACAGTCTGTACCACAGAAGACACAGGAGTTCATGTTGTGCATGATATCTGAGTTGTATGTCCTTACTGCTCTTCTCGCTGTGAGACAGGGGAAATAAGATCATCAGAAAATGATGATCATCAGTACATAATATATGTATTTCTGGATTTTGCCACAGTCCAATACTAATCCATCAAAATCAACCACTTGTTAAGACTAAGCAGAATAGTATAGCTAAAACAGGATAGTTTCCAGTTTTATTTGTGTGGTAATAATTAGAATAGTTCATATTACTATATGCATACTATGAAACTGCAGAGACATTAAGACCATTGACAGTACTTACTAGGCTCATAGTAGTCGTAAACCTGCACCACAGCATCTTGTACATGGGCCACTCTGTGAACTCTGATCAATGGAAGTCTAATGCACACCTCTGACTTGTTAAGCTGCAAATGGGACCAGGAAGTGAAACATACTGTGATACATAGTCTGTAAACACAATGTAGTAGATATCATAGATCTCCAACTCGCACATTGGGGTTTTAGTTAAACAAACATTTCTCGGAGGCAGAAATAATCGTATTGGTTGAGTTAATCCTCAATGGGCAAAAAAATTGAAAAAAGAATGACTGACTTTTTTCATTCATTCATGTCCATGATATTGGAAGGTCAGCAGACTAACTAGATAACCTAGATAACGTAGTATGACTAGATTGCATTTTTTTCAGTTAGCAGCAAGAGCGCTAAACTTTTAAATATTAGCTTTCACTCCTTTGCCTTTTTCACTGGCTTCAGTCTAATTTTACTAATTGTGCATTAATGTGCTGGTGGGAAAGTCCGACATCCGGGACTTCCAAGTCGGCTGCTGCATTCACATGATTTTATCGGAAACTCAAACCCGGAAGTCAAACGATAAACAAAGGTGGATGTCCTGCAGCTTAACAAGCTAATTTAACAAACTTCCTTTACAAAAATATAAGTTGTGATCGTTAGTCTGGCTAACGTTAGAAACGTGTAATAAAGGTGTATGTGTATAGAAGTGTTTTCTTAATGCTGACTAGTTTCTTGATGCTGACTGACACAAACATTCCGCCATGTTGAGAAGGTTAAAGGGTATATTGCGTCATAACAGAAACTCTGAGAACATTTTGCAGCCCGAGTTTCTGACTTAATCATCCGACTTTGAAGGGCGTTCATGTGAAATTTCCAAGTAGGAAATTCATTTTTCAGATATATCGGGTAGCACATGAATGCACAATTAGCCAGATTTTTTTTTATTGTTTGGCTTTGACGTTTGACATTGAGGTTTAACTCAACCAATGAGATTATTTCTGTCTCCAGAGCAGCTCTGCCTGCGAGAAATGTTTGTATAACTAAAACTCCAATCTTCCTCCAACTCACCTACCTGACCATGGAACAATGACATAATGCTGAAACACTTACTGAATCTAGGTACAGGCTAACTTTCCCAGGCGGTGTCTCCACCATTCTGATAAGGCCTGTTGGGACAGCGGCCCTGGGAGCAAGAATGAAACCACTGAGCATGCCCACATCTACCATGACCATGCCTGTATGAGATATCACTTGATTCTCCTGTAGTCTAGAGAGGGGGGAAAAGCAAGAGTCAGATATTGTATGACTTGAAGGCCCTGGTATTGTATAATGTATTGATATGCATGATGACAGAAAAACAGAAAGATGGATGAAGAAGTCATACAAAATGATGTATAAAAGTGAATATACATGTATGAAAACTGACATTTATAACTTGTATGCCTACTTACCTAGTGCATATAGATAACAGCATGTGATCGTGGTCTCTCTCATCATCAAAGACATCCACATCTAATGAGAAAGCCTCATGGTATGTGGCATGCTGGAGTATTTGTGAAAGCACTCTGCTCTCCAAGTTGTAAAGGACATTCATCTGGATGGATTCATGAAGGTGTTTAAGAATGTGACTACTGAGATTAATAGTGTGTTCTCTACAGTTTACCGCAGTGCCTGACACCATGGCCAGAGAATATATGATCCTTTAGATGATTAAGTGCAAATGCCTTAAGGTCGGGAAACAATATCACATTAGCTGTTAAAGTCTTGAGTAAACTCACCATTCCATACAGCCAACCAAATAAATAAAGAGCGAATCTCTGGATTTGTTTAACTCATTTCAACATAATGGCCCTGAATCAAAGACACGTTAAAAAACAGGATGTGTAGTAGACGGGGACTGGAACTGAAGACAACACACTCTTTTTCTAACACAGTGAAAAGATTAACCTTTCACCATAGTCCTCTGTGTGATATTATCTGTACACACTAAACGCAGACAGCGGACATGAAGCCATGTGTTCCAGATGTTAATTGCTGAATGAATGCAGTCGTCATGCTGCGTTTGCATTGAGCTGTTTTGCTTTAGCATTCACAATACAGTACATTGTGCTAGGCGTAGCTATCATGCACAGCTGCAGCATTCAATTCATTCTGGGCATGCTCCAGTTGTCAAACCATACTTTAGGTTGAGGTGGGAGCGCTGGATGTATGGAAACATCCCTGCTTTGTAAGGAGTAGTTTGGAGTTGTGCTTTGACATTTTCCTGTAACATGGGTAAGTTTAGCAGAATTCATATTAAAGCTGCAAATTGTGTTCAAATCTGTAGTTTACCATGAAAATGTAATCAGCAGTACAGAACTGATTCAGCACAAGTAGATATAATAGTATTTTAATTGTACCTGGAATAAGGCGAATCCTCTTCCTTCCATGTACATATCTATGCGTAGATCTTTTTCTGCATTAATCTAAGAAACACAGTAAAAAATAAATTTAAAAAAGTTATACAGTCACATGGTACTGTAAATACAGCATCATACAAAATATCCCACATTTTAAATCCCATATGCATGTGGCAAGAAGCTCTACGGATACAATTCAGAAACTTCTGATGATCTGTATTCCACCCAGATGAAGCCATCTATTACCTCCTGGCTCTGATACATCAGGTAGGTGGTGGAGTTGATACTAAAGTGTGACACAGAGTTAGAAGATGGGATGGACATCTTGAGCCTAAGGTCAATGGCATTGGCCCCACTGAATTCAGCGTAGAAGCCCAGGGCCTGCAGGGCAACCACTGTGTCCTGAGGAAGACAAAGGGTCAAAGGTCAAACGCCCACGTCTGGATTAAGAGATATTTGACTGTGTGTCATTTGGTGCGGAACTGGGGAAATTATTTGCTATATGTTTTTGGTATCACAGTTGGTTAAAGCTGCAGTATGCATGTTTTTCACATTACAATAACAATGAATAAATAGGATATTACAGTGCCTGTGTCTGTCGGTAACCCTGTGTGTTCATGCCTAAATCCCCTGTTTGCCTGAAATTGGCAACACTGGCTTGTATACTGCTAGACAGCTAGGATGCTAGCCAGTTAGCTACGTTTTCTAGGTAGCAAGCTAGCGGTGCTAGCTTATCCCACAGAGTTCATCAGACAACTAATCAAGATGAGTGACAAGTGTTGGGGTGTGAACAACTGAGGTGAATTCGTTTTTAAGTTCCCTTTGAACTGCAACAAACAGGTCTTATTGTATTTCCAATTGCATAGTTAAACATCAGTTCCTTGAGTAACAGAACAGGTTTTAGCCTTACCTGTGTGGACCCATAGCCTCCTAGATGGTTTCTCTGCTTGCTGAGCCACTTCATGAGGGCAATGCCCTCCACCACGTTACCACCCCTATAAAAAGCCAGCAGCACATAAGAGGCCATCTCTATCTGCGCAGAGTGCGGCTTCAATTCATCTGGCTCCAGCCCATCGGAGGATGTCCATATCATGACTCCATCTGGAGACAAAAACGACAGACAAGGTAACATATCACCATGTCCAAAAACTACTCCAGCAGATTTAGCATGCACTGCAAAACAATCTCCTTTAACAAGTCATTTAGTCTAGTATGAAGTTTTAAAATCTTGTTTTCATTAAAACAAGTGAAATAATCTGCCAATGGGGTGAGACAATTTCACTTGTTTCAAATGCTGGTTAAAATTTTGTGACATCATGAAATAAGGTGGATTACTCCAGTAGTATCAAGACGATGTCTAAGAATACTAAGAATACGAAGACTCATTACTAGACTAAATGACTTGTTAAGATGGAAATTTTTTGCAGAGTGAGTACTGTGTGCTAACCATCCTATATATTGTACATATAGTATACTATTCATGTACAGTATATGCAGCACATGGCAATCTCTGCCAACTACATTTGATCCATGAGGCACATCTTGAGTCACAGTGTTGTTTGGTTAATTTGACCATCACTCACTGTCGCACGCCATCATGGGGAACATTTGATCATTCTGCTTCATGGGGAGAATTTTCCAACCTACTGATCAGGAAGTAGTAGTGGGAATATTCAGTATGTCCGTATTTGAATGGTTGGTGTACAATGCTGTAGGGTGCCAATGTTTGTGGCTTTAGTGTAATCTTTAAGATCAGGAAATGTAATGTAGTACCTTAGCCATACATCTCTAATATCAGCATGAACATTTCTGAATAAATGATTTGTGAATCACGGTGAAAGTATTGTAAATCATAACATGTAGACATAGTAAATTACCTATGTTGTCAGCTCTCCTGCTGAGCTCAGCCAGGGCAGTGACAGCTACAGGACTGTTGGCCAGGGCTAAAGCATAAGCCACCAGACACAGGCTGTAGTTACTGACCACCCCATTGGGCACTCTGCTCTCCAGGTACATCCTGGCCATGGACACATTGCCTGGGTACATGTCCTTCAAACAGAGGAACCAAAGACTAGAGATCAATACTGCAAACTGGCTTCCTTTCCATTTCTTAAACTTAAACTTTTACCCAAATATGACATATATCCTAAATCATTTCAAATTAACTTGGTTGACACAGTAATAGAATATGTTTCAACTGTCCTAGGTAAGATTCTGAAATTCTGTAAAATCCCTTATCCTAGCCACCTTCTGACAATCACACATACCACATAGGTCTGGTCCTCCAGCAGCGCCATCAGTACGAAGGCAGTGAGTGCGACCGGACCATCATCCAGGCCACCCTGCAGCTCCGTGTGGATCACCCTGCCCACCTCATTGAACTCTCCCATGGGCCCCTGGTGGCCCACCAGCCAGCCCATGGCCCTGGAGAGGACACTCTGGTCCACCTGCATGAAGGGCTGGGCCTGGAGGAAACACCTCAGCACGAACGCTGTAAGCCTAGGACCAGAGAAAGAGGAGTAGGAGCATCGGAGACCAAGAGATCGGGGCGTTTTTGTGCATCAAAATTAACATCAGCTGGCTTCCTCTCAGAGAATTTCATTTACATCGCCGTTCGCATACCATAACTCAAGCAGAAAACAAGACAAAAGCTAGTATTACGTCTTAAAATCTTGTTTCCAAAGCAAACCAACTTATGTGATCTGCCTTATTCAGCCTTGTTTCAAGATATTGACACTTGTTTCTAGACAATTCTTGAAACAAGTTAAACTAAATTGGAAATATAGAATTATCTCACCTGCATTGGCAGAATTTTTACTTTAGAAAAAAGACTGTCAGCCCCCTGTACCATGTAAATAAAACTACTGTATGTACACTGATGACCTACCATGTGCTCCCAGCGGTGTCGCTGGCTCCAAAAGCACTGAATGAACCATCATCCCGCCGGAAGGACAGTTCCCTCTGATATCCTTACCATGACAGAAAATACACAGAAAATATAACATGACATCCAACAAGTAAATGCACTAAGCCGGGATACAGAACCCTATGACAAACCCCTGAAGTAATCCCAAAGTCAGTGACACCAATGAGTCATGTGAAAGCTGATTACCTTTCATCATATAGTCCAGAGCCCGGGTCCTGATCTCCTCGTTGCCCTGGGGATACTTTTTCAGGTACTGGAGAACATAAACATTTGGTGCAAAGTGGATCATGTTCTGCTCCCCACAACCATGAGGTATCTGAACCAGCGAATCCAAGCTGCTGATGGACAAGGCCAGGATATCACCTGTGTAAAGCAATACAGGAAGGAAAGGAGGAAGGATTCAAGCATTGTGCAACATGTGGTTCGCTAATACAGTAGGCATACTAGTGTCTGGGACAGATGGTATTTCAGACCAAATAGAGCTGAAGGTGGAGAGCAAGTGCATGCGGTTCAAATCCGATATCATGTAGATTATGTGTCAGTATAGCTTTAATGCCGTGCAAAACGCCACAGTGCCCAGATGAGGACTGGAACCAGGTCAACGCAGAGCTGAATAACAAGCAGTAGAACTGGAGGTGGAGGATGAGATGCTGGAAAACATAGACACTTATTGAGTCCCACCTCCACCATCACCGTCCATCACTGAAGACACGGTGTGAACAAGAAGCTCTTCTAATACCCATCTCCTTTATTCACTGGTCAGGCACTTCAAAATATTCAATTTCATTACATATTCTGAAATGTATGTAATCTGTGTGATTTGATATAATAGTACTATAGTTTTGAGGTGTTACTAACAGATAAACTCTGTGTAAAGAGTGGAAATGTGAAAAGGAAAATACATGCTTCACAAAATAGCAGTTTGAATGTGGAAACTGTTGAATCGTATGCAAAGGATAATAGCACAGTTGAAATGGCCACTTGGAAAGTCAGACCAGTGGTTTAAGTTACATGGTATGAAAGAATGGAAAAGAAGTTATAAAACACCATCACAAGCAGAAATGTAGAGACACAAATACCTGCATCCTAGACATTTGCTTGATGTTTAATAAAGCAGACAAGCACACAAGCACAGGAACCGTAAGTTTGACTTCAACCAAGAAAAATTTAAGCTTGCCTCTCTACCATGACAAATGCCCAACATCCTTCAACCTGAATGGAGATAAGCCAAACAACCTGACAGCTGCTGCTCAGAATCTGCCCACCGTACACTTCCATTTTCATCATTCAACACCCGAATGCTCTTCAGGAGAGCTCTGAATTCGATGTCCATCTACCCTGAGCACATCATCTAAACACAAAGCGAAAAGTGGGCACATATTGCACATGCCTAATTCACTAAATGTAAACATAAACTGCGCTCAAATGGAACCGCCATTGGCAGGACAGGGAGGACAAATGGTAGACATACCAACCACTGCCACATGGGCCCTCTGGCTGCCCGGTACCACATCTGGTAGAAAGGAGAAGGAGAGGGCTCTGGAATTGTTGCGCGTCATTGGTGCCAGCTCCAGGAACAGAGTCTCTGAGAAGGACTGCTCAACTCCCTCCGGCTTCAGGAACATGGAAGTAATTCAGTGTTATCATAGGATTAACTGTATGCCACGTAGCATGCTGCATTATACTTTGTGTAGTATTCTGAGGAGTAAAAGTAGAGTAAAACAAGGACTTCACATCAACTAAACCTACTGCATTCATAATCTAAAAACATTTCTCATACAGACACATCATACCTACAATGCAGATCCTGTGAGAAACTGTATTCTGCTTACTATTCACCAATCATGACGTTTTTTTTAACCTTTATTTATCCAGGGAAAGTTGACTTAGCACGCATGCCCTTTTCCAGCAAACATCCTGCTTCACATTCATACAGTTACACACATTCACACCTAGGAGCTGCCCACTACTACAATCGCTGTCGTCTACTATTGGCCACTGGAGCAATTGGGCATTAAGTAGCTTGCTCAAGGGCACCTTGATGGTAGTTGTTGAAGGAGGGGAAAGTGTTACTCATTCACCTTCCCAAACCACATTTTCCTAGCCAGTCCAGGGATTCGAACCGACAACCTTCCGGTCACAAGACCACTATGTTAGATCAAACTAAGTTAGATTTGCACCCACAGAAAAAATCCCCAATACTATCCATTGTTTCAGTCATGCTATACCTTCACATGCACAGTCCGAACAAGGCTGTCCGAGGCCTCTGCAGATACGGCGTCCACAGATATTTCCATCTCGCCCAGAGCCAAGGGCCTTATGGGAAAGAGGGCTGAAGCAGCGTCCTGACTCCCTACAGTGAGTTTCCATGCATTCACCACAGAGACATCCCCTTGGTCTGCCAAAACAAACTCGTAGGCGTCACTTTGTGCTACCAGCAGTATGACCTGTGGAGAGCAATGGGGGTGAAAGTAGGATAGTTTAGCCAAAGAATGGAACAAATACTGTATGCCATGGTATAATATTGAGAATGAAAGAGAAAATATGTTGGAAGTATTACAAGAGCTAATTTTGTTACTGGAAGATACTAACAAATCATCAGTCAGGGACTTTCTGGGAATTGTATCTAAAGGGGAAAGTAATACTACAGTGGCTCAGACAAATTACTGATAGTAGTGGTGTATTTACAGTAGTCCCCATACCTCCAAGTCCCTCTCAAGATGGTTGAAGATGTTCACCTCCAGGACAATCTCCTCTCCTCTGATAAGACATGATGGGACTTCCAGAGACAAGGAGAAGTCCTTGGACACTGTCAGCTGCGAATGAAAGGACATAATCAAATTCAATAGGAACTGACGTTAGAGGTACTGGACACATAAGGTTCAGCAGGTAGGGCACAGGGCTACTGCCAGTAAGGAGATAGCCTACGTAATTTGCTAATGACATATTGATGTTGAAAAATGCTGCATGTACCTCCTTTAAGTTGAAGTACAGTATAATAGAAAATGAGTTTGTACATACCCTCTGTGGCACAGATGTGAACCCCAAACCCAGGTTCTCTGACATCACCAGAGCTACAGCTCTCCAAGAAGTAATGCTGTCTGGTACTGTTACTGTCGGACTTGTCCATGTTGATTCACTGATGGAAGTGAAACAGTATAACACAGTATTTATGTCCCAAATATGAGAACACAGTATACATTTCATAAATCCATCTGCTGTGCTTAATTGACAACGATGCTTGCAATGATGTTTGCTGTTCACTTGTTTCATACTCCCACCCCCATTTCAAGCACGTGTTCCCTTCGGCACTCACCTAACATTAGTGTCCAGCCACAGCCAGGACTCAGTAGCGCCCTGATCCATCCAGTGCCTCCTGTACTTCTCTGGCATTAAGGCATCTCCCTCTGAATGACCTAAAGCGAGAGAGAGAGAGGATATCAGAGGGAGACCAGAAAGCATTTATATCCAGAAAATAACCAATGGACCAATGTAACATGCTAAATGTCCACAAGAGGGACTCCAAACTAAAATCTGGTGCCATGTAATACGGTATTTGATATGCCACACAGGGGACAGTAGGGATCAGATACACATTTTGTGTGCGAGCATGAACATTAACTTAATTCAATGCATTATTTGTCATCATACCCTTTTTAGGTTCATCAGGCTGCTTTGTATTATACAGTCTGGCATTGGTCAGCACCATAATATTACATTCCTGTGGTGAAAGAGATACAGAACAGATAAGAATACCAAAGGTGTTATTGCAACTTGAGCCCATAAAAACAAACTATGTTTAGATAGGTTGTGAATCAACATGAAAGCATGTACTTCATCCTCGTTGTGAGGTTCACTATCAGATGAAACATCACTTGTATGACAGTAAAATCAACGCGGTAGGTAGACACTCTGCTATCCTTACTATGATGAAAGATAAAGCCCATGAAATTTAGGTCAGGTCTCGGCGTGTGATGTAAGACGCAAAACAATCACATTTCTCTAGGGGCTTAGGGTGATCTCAGGTTCTATATGGTCTATTCTAGCAGACACAATACACGTCAGCAGCACTGTGGAGACAGAGAAAAGGTCACCCTAAGACAATTCACTGTGGTGTAGCTTTGTCTCCTCCGTCACGCATCCATCGATAACCCCCAGGTCCTGCACCACCCCCACACCCAACACACTAGAGTTACCAGCTCTTAGAAACAGCAGAGTCACCTCCTAACAAAGCGGACAGATAGGTTACATCCAGTCCAACCAGTTTAGCCAACAGACTCCAAATACAGATACAGTGGCTGACTGGGAAAAGGACAAGAGATTAAGGGGATTGGAATGATTGGTGCTTTGTAATCAAACAAAAAGATGGACAAGCAAATCTAACTGTATCTAAACAGGTCATGTTCATTTGACTTTCTGAAGGAGGTTCACAGAAGTTTAAGTTTCAGAGATTCAATCTTGGTCTTTTGTCTGAAAACATAAACAATACAAAGACACGGATTTACAGTATAGCTTCTGGGTATCTCTCAAGAGGCTCAAAATGCCGATAAAGGATCCGTTTTGCCTCGCAGATCCCAGTACATGAGATGATCACGGTGGCCACATTGGTGATGAAGACAGCTGCCCTACTCTGAGGTTTGGCCAATTAAATACAATGTTCTTGAAGGGTTGGCATACCTTCTCCTCTTTGAAGTCCTGGTCAACCTCTGGAGCATTGTCATCCACCTGTATTACCAGGATTCCTACCTGGGACCTGGGTTCGGGGACGGTCACAGTGAGGGATACCTGGTCACCTGGCTGGGCCTCGTTACTGCTCCAGTTTAGAGACACCTGAGGAGAGCAAATACACACCACATCACAGGCAAGTCAAGGAGCATTATGCATCTACTACTACTGCATCAGTATCATAACTAGGGCTGTCACAATATAAAATTGTCACAATCCGATTATCGTGGCAAAAAAAAATCACGATAACGATATTATCGCGATATCTATAGCAATCATTTAAAAAATAAGGTTCGAATCCCGGCCGGCTGGGGCCTCTCTGTGTGGAGTTTGCATGTTCTCCCCGTGTTCGCGTGGGTTTCCTCCGGGTACTCCGGTTTCCTCCCACACCAAAAAATACATGCTTGTCCGCCATTGCCCTTGACCAAGGCATTGGCCTCAGAACTGGAGCTGGTCCTTGGCTATCTTACAACTCTGGCCAAGGGACAACAGTTGAAAATTTGCCATCTGGCTAACACTGGCACATTTACAGTGATGTTGATTAATGTGCATTGTCCCTCAAATAAATAAATAAATAAATAAATCACTTGCTGTGTGGCAGAGGATTTTCCCCGGGAAACGCCTACCAGACACCGGGTGTTTAGAACAGCAAATATAAAAGCTTTCATGAACTGGGTATAGGTTGAATCACTATTGTGTTATTTTAATTGACAATAGAGAGTAGCAAAAAGGGCATTTATTTATATGAAAATGTCACAGACTATTACTTTAAAACCACTATCTATAGGCTTGAAATAACAATATTTGCCCCAAATGCTGTTTGAATGTTAAGTGATCAAGCTCAGGACTCAGCTAGTCCTATAGTAAAAGCTCAACAAATTACATAGTTGCGTTGTTGGATGGGTACGTGCACTGCGTCACTGGTGACCTCTCCATCAGAAAGGACACAGTAGACAGTGATGCAGGCCTCAGGAGACCAGGACATTGTTGGTGTCAGAGAAAAGGATGAGGAAGTCTCTGTCCCAGCAGCCACCACCTGACCTTTAGAGCTGACCTGCAAGTACAACAATACAGGAGAAACAGGGAAGTAAAATAATAAGTGCCTTAGTTTCTGCACCTGAGAAGATTTTTGGAGTAGCACTACCTTTTTGAGTCGAGTAGTTGGCACTTTCACACTTTTCCCCCCATAACTGATTTTTATCATAGTGATATCTATGATTAAAAATAATCCATCTCCGAACTTTGGGCTGATAATGATGCATCAAACTATTTGCAATGACTACGTCTGTGCCAATATTAAAACATGCACAAAATCCTTTTGATTTTCATTTAAAAAGTAACTAAGCACTTGAGTCTTAATGAACAACTCTTACTTCTGCGTGATTCATTTTCTAGTCAAGTACCTGATTCAAATTTCTACAAAGTAACATAACTTCTACAAAATCTTCAGTACGGTTTCCACTTCTGATCTAATGAACAGAAGGGTAACCTCATGTAGAAATATGGGTGATATTATTTTATTTGTGTGACCAAACATACCACATAGTGAAGCTCACTCGGTTGAAAAGTGCTCTCCACACCTATTTGAAGAGGCGATCCAATCTGGAATACAAAAAATGTTACGTGAAATGTGTCTTGACGGCATAGCTAACAATGCACTTCAGGCATACATTTAGCTTTAGTCTGATGTACAATGCTACAGTATATATGTTTAGGTTACCTGTGCCGGGAGAGAGTTGATTGGGAGGATCTGAATATATGAGCCATTAGGAGAGGAGTAGTTGTTGTGGAGCTCCAGGGTCTCCTCACTGGACATAAATCTGGCCTGCATATAAAACACCATTATTTTTCTCAGACTTAAAGGAAACGAATACATCACCTGGACAAATCTGTTAGGATGTTAGGATGTTTGCATACACTAGCCCTTCTTGTCACATTTGATACAACCATAGCCCTATTGCATTAAAACTACACAGCCTAGATACAATGAAACTGCTGAACACTGCTTTTTCCCTGAGGACCAACATTCCACTTGAACAAAACAACAACACTCACATGGATGAAAAGCATCTCTACTTCATCCTGTAATGTGAACTCTATGTGGACATTCCCGTCCTCAGGCACTGGAAGTATCAGAGTTGTAGGCTCAGCATCCATCTTGAATGTTCTCTGAGTGACTTCAGCCACAACAGACTTCCTTAAATCCAATGAGCTCAGCGGCCTTCCATCATACCTAGAGATCCTAAGCTGTGAAACACACAGAGAGGAGGTAGGTTACTGGTTAGATCATGGAAGCAACAATACATTGGTGATACAAACAGATACCAAATAATCAAGACAACAATCATTCACTCACTTTTGTAAAGAAGTGTAAAGATGGCTTCAGTACATGTGGGAAATTGTAGAATGTGAGCTGGAATGTGTTTTCCATAAAATACACTTCAACTGTTCTGTTCAGTTCAAATCCTGCGGGACGAGAGATCATAAAACAAAGTGGACTGAAATGCAATGCATGCTATACTTTCAGCATCATTCTTCAAAGTAAATAATTAAAAACCATACATCTCACGAACCTGTTGAGATCTCAGTAACGCTGGCAGTGACGTGCATGACGACATGACCGTCATCGCCCATTCCTGATGAACTGTATTGGTGTCGGGCCGGAAGCTGATCTTTGCTGAAGAAAAACGGTGTTGACCCATGGATCTGAAAATGATGGGTCAAACGATGACCAATGCAGATCTACCCTACAATACTGGCTCAATGTGCTGAACGTCTCCTTGTAGTGTCAATTCTGGCTTCAGTTTAATGCCTGCACAGTTCTTAATGGGGCTGATGGGACAGTTTACACCTCACCTCTTTGGTTTGAGTAAGGATGAATGGACGGCCAGAAATGTACAAAGGTGATGCCAGAGTGACTGAGACAGACAGTGTCCCCTGTATAGGCTGTCCACCGTGGTGCCTGGAGAAAAATAAACAAAAAGAATATAAACAGTTATACTCCACACCGTGTTTGGAATGTAAAAGACAAACTAAGCTCATTGCACGTGCAAATGTGATATTATGAATTTGCATAAACTCATTGAACTCACTGGGCTCTCACAGTTCCTGAAATGTCATCTCCCACTAGGACCTTGGCAGCCGTCTTGACCAGTAATTCAAAGTGACGAGGCTCTGCAACAGCAGTCAGTAGAAATTGAAGGGATGGCAGTCATTAAGTGTATCTTTAAAAAACAAAATTTCCAATAAATTGATACATTTGTTTAAAGAGTTACCGTAGTGTTCCACAATGAACGCTTTCTCGTCAGTCATGCCCTGTAGTGAAAGGGAGCGGAGGTCAAATGTCTGGGGCTTTTCTGTGATTCTCCAAGTCATATCATTCATTTCAAAAACATCCATTCATTTCAAATGCTGATGACGAAGAATACATTTCTATACAGGAACCTTACATTCACTGTAGTTGTGATGGCCCACTGTCCAAGAGGAGGCTTCTGGGACAAATTGAATTCTGTCGACACAATTCCCAGATGACTGCCGGCGAAGTCCCACCTTTGAACAACGTTCCCCCCTGGGTCCTGAGTGTGACAAAGGGACGTCAGTCAAACTCTCCACCACCACACTTTCCCCCAGACTAAAAATCTATTCAACTCCTCTGGCTTTGTTCTCACACACAGAAGACAGATACCCACCCGTACAGATATATCCACCCTGCCTTTGTACGGACGATTATCCGACTGGACAGACGCAACTCGGACTCTGACCGTCTCCTCAGGTCGGTAGCGTGATCTGTCAGTTTGGATGAAGGTGGAGACATTTCTGAGGTTGAAGCTGAGGGTGGTGGTGTTGGTGAAGATGAGCTCGTTCCCCCGGTGGCCCCTCACCACCAAGGTAAAGAGGGAACTCTGGGTTATAGAGCCTCCGGGAATCTAGAGAATTTGTAGACAGCATACTGAATCGCTACAAACCTTGTCACGCTAAGGATTATTCACTCATCTGTTGAAAGAGACGTGCAGTGATTTTCTAAATGTCAAAATGAAAGAAGAGGGAAAACATACTCACAGCAGGGAGAGTGAGAACCCCAGTGAAACCTTCAAAACAGAATGATGCTTCAGTATTTGTCTTGTCAAACCCGTGTTAATATCACAGCAGACCTCTCACAAACCATGCAAATCAACGTAATTCAACCAATGTAATTCCAGTGTCACCTCCTTGGAAGGAGTCTTCTGCCCAGGCTAGATTGGCTTCGCCACGCGTCACTTCGGCCGTCACCCTAACAGGGGAGTCAGTGATGATGGTGACAGCCAGCGGAGTGGGGGTCCATCCATGCAACATCTCTGGACCCGAGATCAGATACAATGTCCTCATACTAGAGGAGGGTGGGGATGAGTTGTCATTGATTAGGGAGACGAGTAGGGTTTGACTGATATGGGTTTTTGAAGGCTAATACCAATATGTTTTTGTATTGAAGCTGCCGATAGCCGATATTTTGTGCCAATCCTCAATATCTTTAAAATGTTCAATTTTCATGCCAATAAATTACAAATACTCAGTGTTTCTCCATGGAATTATATTCTTGTCAGGGTGGGAAAGCCTCTGAAACAGCATTTAGACCATCATGTGAGACTAGAACTCTCCATTGAAACCCAGACTAATGAAATTATTTTAGGGTCAACTAACCCTAACTCTGAAACCTAGCCCTAACCCTAATTCTACAATTTTCCACATGTACTGCATTTTTAAGGCAGAGTGACCCACTCCAGCTTAACTCGAAACATTATTGAACAATTAAATGAATGAATAAAATATAAAGAAAGTCAAATGTAATTCCAGGTTTTATATAGCTGTGGTCATATCGGCATGACTGGCCAATGTCTGATATTTAATAAAAGGCCAAACTCAGCCTGTATTATCAGCAAACCCATATATCAGTCCAACCCTATAAATTACAAGACGGCAAATCAGACTTTCCTGCATATTTCCAAGGAAGAAATTATTTGTTGAAACATACATTAGAATATGAGGAAGTATCACGCAACTGAAAATCTCAACGGTGATGAGACTGGTATTGATTTCATTCACAACAAGCCACTTACTTGGATGAATCCTGAGCGGAACCAGGTATAGCGGAACACACAACTCCCACACACACTGCCAGGATCCAGATCCCACCCATGCCTCTGCTGCCTGCTCAGCCACACGACCAGCAGCCTCTTTTGGTCCAGACTCCAAACTGAGGACGACTGGCCCTGTACCTGCATGTGACAAAACCCCACCTACTGTCCCATTCCAAAACCCCTATGGGGCTGTACTCACATGCACATAACACACTCTCACTTTCACACACACGACTAGGCATATACATATTCTCACACACACATTCTTTGTCACACACAGCCATATCACATTCTGGTTCCTCATCCTGGTGCAGGGTTGAAGTTGATCCCCCACACTCTCAACACCTTTGCCTAGAGGGATGCGTCCCATCTGTCTATTCACACACTCTTGACAATTCCCAGTCCTGCCCCAAAGCACAGTGAGACACTCTGGTGTTACTGTATCCATACTGAGCAGCTAAATACGTCTCGAATGTCAGAACACAAACAAACTTGGGCTCGCAGTTTGTTTCTTGGCATAGAAAGATAACTATTGGAATATTGCACCCATCATGAGCATCTTTTGAATCATTTCACCACTTCATGCAGATCTGAATAGGGCTATCATTATGGATAGTTCTCTGACTATGAATCCATAGTATCACGTTTCTCTAATTAATTCAGCTATGTAATAAATAGGTGTGCCCTTTGTATTATCTTCTGAGTACGGAAGGCGACAGGACAACAGCCAGGTATCGGTGAGGCTTTGTGCCAGGGTGACATGTCAGAATGGTGATCAGTCTCCAAAAAGCGGCGCTTCATTACTTTCTCCAAACACTTCCTATCCAATAGAGATGAAGTCCAAGAAGAACTTAAACAGAGTCCTAGGCACTCAAATAGTACTCCAAAGGAGGAGGGCAGGAAAAAGGTAAAGTTAAAAAGCCTTTATTGTAATGGCTAAATAAACTAAAAAGCCAACATGTTTCTAAAGAGTTCTAAGAGCACCTACTATATATATATTTATGTTGTATACTCTTTTACCTTAGAGCACCCAGTGTATATTTTTCTTCTACTTCCTATCCAATATTGCTACCACTACTGATTTTTTAAATACATTTTAATAGAACAAAAGATGTTTGGTATGCACTTCTAAGCATGAGAGTGTGACACAAAAACACAGGTTGCACATAGAGTCTGCAGTGAGAACAGCAGCAAGGAAGAGAGACAAGTTCATATTTTGGCTGATCTAGAGCTATAATAGAGGTATGGTAAAGCCTGCATTAACCGCTCCTTACCAGCAGGTGGTAGTAAAGTCAAGGCTAAGCCAGTACTTAACCAAACTAGTGTTCTTTCCTACTCAATGAGAACCTCAATACCCGCATTAATACTTCCAAGGCATAATAGAAAATAGGTTATAGCTAAGGAACAGAGGACCCCATAATGGGAATAGATGGGAAATTGGAGAGAAACTTGGCCAAGCACCCATAAATGGATGCTCTCTGTTAAATCTTTTCATTATACTAACTGCTAAATGACATATAAAAATTATACGAATATTTCTGGGGAACCCATAAGAACCCCACGTTTGAAAATCACAGGGTTATATGTAGAATTCTCAAAAAAACAAACAAAAAACAAACAAACAAAACATTTTATCAACATTTTATTTCTTTGGCATCACTTTATCTTCACACTAGTTACATATAAACATGTTGTACAATGGTTGTATTCCACAAAAAGGTTTCCAATATTTGGCGAGTAGGACTTTGGCAACACAAAGACACAGCAGAAACTCTGTTGCTCTGTGCCACTCAGTAATGGACACATTTTCCTACTGAACTGCAGCCTTGCTACTGAAGACTACATAGAAGACTACAGCAGTTCTATAACATCTATACATCTACCTATATTACATCAACAAAGTGCTGACAAAAGTGCATATTTACAGAGTGCTAAGAAGGACCAGAAAACACGATCATCTTTGCAAAGTATCATGAGTTAAGGCACAGCAAATTGGCAGATAAGTTGATGCGCAATTGAAGAATTGCTCGCAGATTTGGTCAAGGACATGATGTAATACAGTACTTTCTGCGAGTACCAGTGTGGAGACGTTTACAGCAACTCAACCTGCACATACACTACTTTCCTCAAAGGGGCACTGTTGCAACAAATCCTGATATTCTGAATGGCTATCAATGACAGCCTTTACTTTTAAATGTACTGTATGGCTGCTAGGAGTGAACAAATAGCAGAATATTGGTCTCTTAAGTCTCAGACACCCTATGAAGGACGACTGTGGAGTGGACCGACTATAGGATTGTCTGTCAGTACCTCCGGTAGTCACATCTCAAAGTGACGGTACATGCTTTCCACGTAGCTCAGGACCCTTTGCCAGTCGGGACCCCCTGCTCTCAGCATCTCCTCTACAGTCTGTAAAACGAAGATTTCAACCAAATTTAAAGGCTTAATACAACCAAATCAACCTCATGATTGTCGTAAAGATATGTGAGAAAATGATTTGTTCAACTTGTAAAAATCACTGGTTTTCAGACAGAGACTTACCAGTGATTGTGCAATCCCAACGTTCTCTCCTGTTTTGAATGCCAGACTGAGATTCTCCCTCTACACAGAAAAGAGCAATCCATAGGTTCAACACCATAAATCATTTTGGTTCTTTCCATTGCACAGTGTCATTTCCGTTCGGCTCCTACCTTGCTCTCTGGGCTAAGGGTGCAGTAAGGGATGTGTGAGGGAAGGTAGGTGTGGTAGACCGCACAGAATGCTAGACCATCGGCCCAGCTACTGCTGAAGTTGGTAATGTCAATGTTCTGCATGGAGAGGAAAAAGAGAAAATAACATTTGGAACAGAAGAGTTACAATGGTTCAAGCTGCACTAGGCTGCTGCACCATTGAGAGCATTCTGACCAACTGCATCTCAGCATGGTACAGCAGCTGCACTGTCTCTGACCGGAAGGCCCTGCAACGGGTGGTAAAGACTGCCCAGCACATCACCGGTACCCAGCTGCCCTCCATTGAGGACCTCCAGAGCCAGCGATGTCTGCGGAGGGCGAGAGGCATCATAAAGGACACCTCTCACCTCCTTCCATCCGGGAGGCGCTACAGGAGCCTCCGTTCCCGCACTAACAGGCTCAGGAACAGCTTCTTTCCTGTAGCTGTCACCCTGTTGAACTCTGGTCCTCTGCGTTAACCCCCCCCCCCTCACCAATGACACTAGAACTCAACCTCAATCATATATTTTTTATATTGTTTGCACTACCCATCTACCATCTATTGCACATGTATATTCTGTACCGTACATAATACACATACTTTATTTATTTGTATTCATTCCCCACCCATATTCTACATCCTGTACCCATATTTATAAACACTAATCACATTTATATCATTGTACATACTGTATATTCATATTTATCCTGTATTTATTCTCATTTTGTTACACATCGCACTTTATGTTACCATTTTGCTCTTCTGGTTAGATGCCA
>OMLI01069605.1:0-15005 GCA_900302605.1 Rondeletia loricata
ACAAAAACACATATTCCATCTAGCCACACACACACACACACACACACACACACACACACACACTCACACACACACACACACACACACACACACACACACACACACACACACACACACACACACACACACACACCCCACAAACACAGGAAACAACAACAGGTATTCTTAAAGGCATCAATGTCAGTAATTAATGTAATAGTGTACATACACTTTTCTTTCGGATTGAATACACAGGCCCCAGAATAAAAGTTCCCACACTGAAGACCTCCCCCAACTTACCACAAAGACCATTTAAAACATCAGAGAGAGAGAGAGAGAAGTGAGATGCTCAAACACACACACACACACACACACACACACACACACACACACACACACACACACACACACACAGAGAGAGAGAGAGAGAGAGAGAGAGATCAATTACTCTACAGCCACATTTCACAGTTTAAATGTTCAAATGACACCTGCAGCAGTTATCTCATGTTTTATTTCAGATAGTGAGGCAGCTCACCCAAACTGTCCAGAAAGTTCTCTCAGCTCTGTTCAACGAACCTGGTTGATCCATCTCCTTCTGACCGTCTGACTGTCCTCTGGATGTAACGGTGTTGACAAAACAGATAGCTTGTCAATCTAACATTTCCCCAGTGAGCAGCACGGATCAGAAATACGATAGCAAAACATTTGGCATCTCGCAATCAAACGCGACAACGTTTAGACATTTCAGATGACAGTCACACTGAAGTTCCTTGTTGTGAGATGTCCGGTATATCAAGATGAGGAAGAGGATGATAGATGATTAACGCAGCTCAGTCGCCTCTGCAAATGTGTTGCAAATGTGCGGATGTGATCACAGGTTTGTCTGTCCACATGTGTTTTCTTTGTCAAATTTCAGTGTTGATAATTTATTGACATGACTCCTATAATAGTTATCTACAGCGGGGGTTCATGCCGATTACCAACAACTCTCATCGGGGAATAATTACCGTCAGGATCTCCCATCTGAGAATATTTGTTTTTTTTAATGATTTATTTTGTAGCTATAAAACTGCACACTTTATAGATTTATTTAGGTAGCCTATCATAAATATTTGGCTATTATTAATATAATTCTAAATATTAGCGGTCAGTATGGCCATTCTTATTACTTATTATTATTCTTTTATTAGGCTACATTACATTACATTATGGCATTTAGCAGATGCTTTTGTCCAAAGCGACTTACAATAAGTACATTTTGTCAACAGTATTCAAACCGACCGTATATCACAGTCTTCATCAGCTAAGCCTTTAATAGGAATAAGTAGCAATAAGTAGCATCTGTAGAAACATTCTGGCAAATTCATTGCTCTAATAGTAAATCAAATTATAAGTCATTTTGCAGGGCAGCAGGTCCCCCAGACCTCACTTTACAACCATACTGGTCCACAGCACAGCCATATAGAAATATAACTTGAGAGGAACTTCTAAAGTAAATAACAGCTTAATTGCAACACAGAACAGGAAGCTTCACAGAAGAGAAGGAAAGAGTTTGTGAGGTGATAACACTGTCACTGTGGTCAGGGTACAAAAGAACAAAAAAGACGGAACTATTTTTAAAAATGAGAACTCGTTTCAGATGCAGTGGTTTACCAACAGTGTCAGTTGTGCAAAATACACTGAACGGAGCTACACTAGTATAACTTACACATTTGCTTGATAAGTCATTTTCATATGGACAAAAACTCAAGGCAAGGGAAATCTTTCTAAAAAGGATCAACATTTTATTGTCAAAATGCAGATTTTGAAAAAACCAACAGGATTGGATTAATTGGCCTATTGTAATATTCTTTGTACAAAAATATGAATACATTTATAAAAATCAAAGAGCTGGAAGAGAAAGCATGGGCGACAGCTTAAGAACATAAAGTAATAAATAAAGACAAAAATTATGAAAACAAAACCACACATTTTGATCACATAAAGGACAGTTTGATATCCTAAAAACATGACAAGTACTTTACATCTACTGTAGAACTATGACAAAAGTAGGCACTCTGGCAGACATCTTGTTCACGCAGAAGATGACTCTTCCTCATTGGGTTCTGAAAGAGACAGTGGAGGCCAGGTCAGGGGTCAGGTTGGAGAAGAAAACATGAACTTCCTGTTGTGGCTAGTTGAGTGGCAGTTTGGATGATTTATTGGTTGAATAAAACCTCAATGGGCAGAGCCAAAGAACCACAGCGTTTCAGAGCACAAGTTAGCTAACTGCAAACTTGAATGGCAAGAGTTTAGAGAGGCAATACCATCGCGCTCAAGCAGGTCCGCTGTTATGTTTGGTGTGTGTAACCAAGTAGGATCATTTGAGACTTGCAGCAGTGTTTTGCACTCAGTTCACACACGAGGAACACCTAGGGCCAGATAAACTGTGGTTCCTTGGCTCCGCCCATTGAGGTTTAGCTCAACCAATGAGATTATTTCTGCCTCAATGTTTGTATGATTAAAACTCCAATCTGCAGATGATGTGCATGTGTATGTTCCAGTTTAGGAAGGGCTACATTATATGTTTCAGTGACATATTGTTATATTTACTAGCAGAATTGTTAGGGTTGCTCATGGCACAGCAGTCTTGTACCTGTCCATGTTCGGTGAACAGGCAGCTTGAGTGCAGGGTGCGTGATCTCCACACATACTCTCAGTCGTGCTCTCTCGTCTCCTCTGGGACCCCTCCTCAAGTTGACTCTGTTTATGTGCAGTGCGCCTGACTCTTCCTCCCTTTCTTTGTCACTCTCATCTTCCACCTCTGTCTTCATTTCCTCTCCCCTCTCAATGTTGTAATTCTCTCCATCCACCTTTTCATCGATGTATTCAATTCCCTCAACGTCAGGGTCTGTGACAGCATCTTTTGTTTCTGCAGAGAAATACCGGTACAAAAGTTACAAAAGAGTGCCTACGGGGCATGTATTCATACAGTGTCATTCAGAATAAGCCCTGAAATTAGTTCTTTAACTTTATCTTTATTATCTTTATCCTTATCTTTAAAGCCAGAATAAAGACGAAGATTTCATCAGAGAGGTCAGAGTGTAGGGTTGCCTAGAGTGCAACACCAATGGAGCAATCTGGGATTCAGTACTTTGCCGAAAAGCAACAGTAATGGTAGGGACTGTACATGTAATGTCAGCCACCCTCCATTCGCCAGCTCGGAGCTTTAACACACCCTCCCGTCAGTATGTTAAAGCCTCCTGTTAGATTTTTGAACACTGGTGCAAAATGGTGAGTCTAGTAAGAAGCCCTTGCTCTTTGATTCTGAGGGACTGACACCAAAACCTGACGTTTTAGCGTTGATGTTTAAGATAGTTTAAAAATGTTCTGCTATTAAACTCCATTGTAGCTGCGCTGCAAATATCTCCATTTGGCCAGTTATCCATGGAAAAATACACCACCAAACACAAGTACATTGCCAGTAGCAGTTTTTAAAAAGTGTTTTAGGGTGGATTTTTCCTTCAAGTCCCCCACCTCTGGAACCACATCTACCCCTGCTGGACTAGGATCAAATACTGACAGAACCTTCTCTCCAGTGTCTCTCCTACTCTATCTCCCTCTCAGCTTTCCTACAGTCTGAATAAAAATAATAAAATACTAAGGGGAGTATACTAACTACTAAGTTAAAGACAAATACTCATTGCATGTCCATTCCCCCGTCTGTCCAACTGTTTGTCCGTCCGACTCGGCCGGCTTGTGGACCTCTCCAGGGCGCACACGCTCCTCAGCTCCCTCTGTCCATCATCTCCTATCTCCTCTGTCTCGTCGGAGACCAACGGTGACAGGGTGGGTCCACCCGCTGCCCAGAGTAATTTGACCATGGGGTGACCTCCCTTCAGCAGGAGAGAGAACACACCGACCCCTTCACTGCTCCAACAGACCGAGAGAGACGGAGGAATGGAGGGAGCAGCTAAGGGAGAGGAAAAGAGAGAAAGTTTGTGATGCTGAAGTTTGTGAATAAGAGTTTAAAAGTGGGAGAATTTGTATGATGTTCATCCATAGACCAAGGGAAAGAAGAAAGAGGATTTTATCACAATACCATACAAAATAAAAAGTTATTGACTTTGAAAGTGCTTATACTGATTCATACCAATGTCAACATATCTCCAGTGTCTCTCAATAGGCTCGTCTAGTGAACAGTGCTCCACTCTACACACAATCCCTCCTCCCCTCTCTTTTTTCTCCTGATTTGTTCCCTTTCTTCTAAGAGTGGCTGTAGCCCGGTAGAGTCTGGAATCCGTCTCTATGGGGCCCCACACCTCTCCTCCCTCCATCACTTCCTCCTCTCGGTCATCTTGCTCTCCCTCCCTCAGCTTCAGCCAGGTGACTGATATGTTGGGAGGGTAGAAACCCGTGATGTCACATCCCAGGGTCAAAGTTTGATCTGGGGAAGAAGTGGAGCTGACGATCTCCGACACGCACGGCCTCTTGATGAAACCTGTTAGGAAGAGGGTGGAGCATTAATCTTTCTTTCTCTTGTCTTGCTGAAACATGCAAGATACGGGGCATTAACATGCTCCTCTCACCTCTGGTCTTGCAGGTGACCGGCTGTTTAAGGGCGATGTGGTGGACACTGACCCACACCTTGGTGCATCCCTTCTCCAGCTCACTGCGGGGCAGCTTACACTGGCTGGAGGCTGAGAAGAAGCCCTCTGCATCAGGTCGAGGGGAGGACAGGGGCTTGGAGGCCACAGGGCTCAGCTCACCGCCCTGGCAGAACCAGCGGAAGGTGATGACGTCTGGGTGGAAATGGGAGGCCTGGACTGTCAGGGAGATAATATCTGGAGGAGAGAAATTGGAGGGATATAGCCTTTTGTGGTCAGGACTGTGCAGATTGCGCCGGTCATTATGATTGGGAAAGCATTGTAGAATTAAGAGGGTGAACGCTTTTTATCGAACCATGACAGGAGGATCTACTGCTTGCTGTACCTGGGTCATCTGCTGTCTCCGCCAGCTGAATTTCAGACACTTCCGGGGCAGCTGAAAGAAAACGTTGACACAAAATTCAATTACAGTAATTGTAATAATCATTATAACCAATACAGCAGGCAAAGAGAACAAGAGACAATCTATCCTCACCTAGAATTGTAAACTTCTCCGACACCCTCTCCACCACCACCTTGTCCTTGCCTATGTAGGAGACCTGACACTTAAACACCGCCCCCTTGTGAAGTGAGATCTGGGGGATGAAGGTGAGCGAGGAGAGCAGCTGCTGGGTTCCGGTTCCTGATGAGTGCAGCGGCCCCTGGGTGTGCAGCTTGTAGTAACCCATCTCACCTCTGGAGGGCAGGAGAGGACCCTTCTCCGACACTGGGGAGGTGAGAGTGAGACCGTAGGGCAGATGGATGGTGGTTAGGGGGTTATAGAGGCAATTAAAGTTAGTTTTGGAGGGTCCTACATGTGTTAGGTTGTTATTTGTTAAGGTGTGAAAGAGAAAACACAATAAGATCACATGTAGCTGCGATACAAAGAGCAGACAGTGAAGTCACACTGCTATTTCATGTGTCATCATTCATTTGAATCCAGATACATTTGATTTCCCAATCCCCTCTATTCCTGAATTGATTATTCATCAGTAACCTCTGATTATCAGGATATTTAGTGGCCCTCCTACCTGTGAGTGAGGTGTCGGAGATAGGGGTGTCATTGAGGAACCATGCAGTCTGGACCCGGTCCACCCTCCTGCCCTCAATGCTCACTGTCACCCTGCCCTTCTGACCTACAATCACCCGCGGAGGGAGGATGATCCCTGATACATTCAGAGACTTCTGTTTTTCTGAGTCAGGCGAAGGGGGAGAGAGATAGAGGGAATAACAAGAGTCAGTGAGAGAAAAAGAGAAAAAGAGGTGTGGGGTGTCAGGCATTGTGAAATATTGACAGGGGTTGGTCAAGCTATGCGAGCTATGCATTGTCTATGAGCGGTTAAGTATGCTGCATTGCAATCCACAGCACAGCACATATTCCTCACAGCCTTTTGGACCTAGTGTTGATGAATTCCATTGTTTAATATATTACACATACTGATGGTTTCATGGCACGGCGGGATCTGACTCACCATCCCTTCTCTTCCATGAAAAGCCGAAGCAGAGCAGGAAGACCAGCACCAGAGAGATACACATCAGAGCTACAGATGCTTTGGCTGATTTAGTCAGCACATGATCCTTATCTGAGAAGGGACAGAAAAAGGGAAGGGAGCTGGGCCAGATTCCTAGACTTTGTTTGTATTCCCTAAATAATACTGAGTATGCAAGGCGTGTCATTTATATATCGTCACTGTTGGGTGAAAACCTTGTAAATCCAAGTCATGGTGGTCAAGCTAAAAACAAGGCTGTTTTTCTTAGCTGGACATTTTGGAGTTACAATGTTTTCAATGGACAACAGTGATACTACTATTACTTCTACTGCCACTGCATTATTATTATTAGCAGTAGTAGTAGTAGTTGTACGTTCTTGAGGAAGCATTACAGTATGTACCCCATAAGAGCATAACAATGTAACACATCTTATCTCATGGGTTATTTCGACCAATCAAATCAAATGAAAATCGTACCTGGGGGGTCCAGTTCTTCCAGGTAGGCCGAGCCGCGGACTGGGTCTGTCACCCCAGGTTGGTTGACCACACACCCCACCTGCCCGGCCTCCTCCCTCTGCTGTGGGCTCAAAGTATAATAGCGTCTGGTTCTGTAGGTCCCATCTGGGCCCTGCTCGGTCCCTGGGGGCTCAGGGAGGACTGTGCCATTTTGAAGCCAGGACACAGACACCTCCTCTGGGTAGAAACCCTCAATGTCACAATACAGAGTGAGGGGAGCGCTGTGGGAGGCCGAGGGCGCGACAGACAGTCTGACAGTAGGGAGATCTGAGGAGAGAGAAGAGAGGGTGAAGATAAACGTAATAAAATCTTGTTGGCCTAATTAAGTAGCACAATTGTTGTCAGTGTCCCTTGCACTTTGTAATGATTGACAGAGGTGGCTATTCCAGCTCCACATCAAAGAAAAGGCATTGTTTATGTTTGACTTCCTCCTCCTCACGCTGTGATGTCCTTACAAAAGTACAAGTGTGGCAATGTAATGAGTCATCATCTTAATTCACGTATATCAATCAGTTACTAATATTCACCGAGATTGATAGCCAGAGTTAACACAAGAATGTAAGCCACAGACAAATGCTGAAGAAAAAAACCAAAACAAAGGGAAAGATATTGTGCAAACCTTTGATCCATTTAAAACATCCTGCAGGTGTGCAAGTGCCATAAGATAAGACCTGTGTGCAACAAATAGCGACCGGACGGAACGTCCTGTTACTCACAAGTGATGTTGAGCTGGAAGTCCAGGACTTGATAACTGCCAGCGTGTGCGACCTTGCAGCCAAAGGTCACATTCTGGTCCTCCTGGGAGGGGTAGAAGGTCAGGTTGCCCACAGCCCTGTAGAACCCATCTGGAGTCCGTTCACCTTCAACCTGGTGGGGAGGTTGAATCACAAGCCCGTCTCTGGTCCAGGAGAAAGAGACGGGAGGAGGGTAGAAACCGTCCGCATGACACTCAAGCTGGCTCTCCGTCTCCAGCACCACCCACTGGTGAGGGATCAAGAGCGTGGGGGAAGCTTAAAACGGGGGGGAAAGAGAGGAAAATGAGGGGAAACAAGAGCTCAACTACAGCTAAGCTCCAAAACGATGTCTCTGTCTTCAGGCACAATTGACTACTGAAACACCAACATCATCAAACCTCTGGAACTGAACAAAGACATACCCAGGATACTAAAAGTAACGTTACTGGAGGGCAGCTCAGTGGAGTTGTAGCTGACGGTGCATTCATACACCCCCTGCAGGTTGAGACTGGCTTTGAGGACGGTCAGTGAGAAGTTCCCATTGACAAACTGACTGGTGTCCCAGCTGAAGCCATCCTTTATTTGCTTCGCTGCTTCTCCGAATGAGGCAATGTCTGAGCCATTAGTTACCCAGCTGACCTCAATGAGAGACTCGTCTATTTTATCCCGCTCTGCAGAAGGAGGGAATGTGACATTGCAGGGGAGGATGGCAATTGCATTAGGGCTGGCCTTCACCTCAGTTGGAGAAACTGTAAGCAGAGAAAGATAGTGTTAGGAGGGGAGAAAATGAAAGAGCCTTTGCTTAACTGTAGTCACTGAGCCCCCTTGTCTATACTGGGACAAAGGAGACTCTGTAACATTATATCGGTGAGATTGTGTGGACTTTTGGTGAAATGAGCCTTGAATATTAGGCTTATTGGCTGGATTTGAAGAGTCTGGTCCTGAACTGCAGTTGAGGACGTCGAACAAAGGTGATCAGAGGTGATCCTGTGTGTGTGGGAATCTGTTCTTTTTTCTTCAGATAACAATAATTGCCATTAGAACAATAGAACTAACTATAATAAGATCACAACAATCAAATTCCTTTCGACCTGGGCAAATAGCATTGTGTTAATTTATTTTGGTACATGTCATAAACCTGAATGAATAGTGATAAGGAATTTTGAGTCAGGAGTTTAATGAAACGTTCCATTTCACCTTCTCACCTTTCATCTTTGATCATAAATCAAAAGTTTCAACACACTTTCTTGAATTTTGTGACATACCTCAGAGTAAATACAAAGTCTTTCAGTTAGGTCTGGCCCGACTATATCAGCTTAATCAATAACTAGTACAATAAATAGTTGTTGGCAGGTATAGAGACAAGCAATGGAAAACTTTCTCCCTGAAGTGTTTATGTTGCAGCACTTGTTACGAGTGATAGATGGGCAGATCATAGCGGGATGACAGGGAGGAAAATAATGAGAGAGGGGGTTTTAACAGACATGGTTGATGCTTTATGCGATGGTGATGACGTCTAACTGAGACTGATCCACTTATTTCACCTTGTGGTCTGACTAGATCAACATTTAGACTGATTTAAGAGGTATTTAGGACATTCAGGTCAATCCAGAGCATTTGCTTCTAATTTATTTGAATTTGGAAGAAAAGTGATGGGTTGATAATGTTAAGAATATACTTTACGCTGTTTGTAATAGTAATGATCCGTTAGAAATGAAGTGCGGAGCTGACATTTTTGACACTGTGGAACGAGACATTTTCAACTAAATGGAAGCAAGCGGTTGACAATGCTATTGGCCTATATGCGTTTTAGAAACTTTGCCATCCTGAAAATATACAATGTGGTTTCATTTCCAAACAGTAATTCTTACACGACTAGTTTCTGAAATGGCAGGCACATGTGAATAGTATTACACATTATTATAGTCCAATGTCGTTACCGGTCCTGACATACACTTTGAAGTTGACTTTCAGTTTTAGGGAAGGTCAGGAATTCTAGTCAGGTGCATGTTGACACTGACATGACTGAATATGAACAACATGTGCCATCAGTTCCTATTCTTTTACACTTATTTCAGCTCCCACCTTATAAAACCAGTACAAGCTCAACACAATCTCATTATTGATTTGCAATAGGATTATCAGAAAACATTGTATTGTTCCAACCCTCCCATCCAGAGTCCACCTGAGATAGTTGAATACCTACATTACCAATTTCACCTGGTCAGCTCAACTTTATGCAAACCAGGGCATTAGCTAAAAAAACGAAACAATGCAGCCTGTTTATCAAGTCTGTGAGGCTGATGACACAATACTCACCATGCTTTATGAGAGTCAGGAGGTAGACGTAGAGGAGGACTTTACACCGCATGGCCAGGCTTGTCTTGAGACCAAGTTCTTATCATCAGCCCCTCTCGCACTCTTTATATACAGCTGTGAGGTGACAGTGGGCGGGCTTGTCTTGCCGGAGGGGAAATAAGAAATATTGTCCCTAGGCCTCACAGGAGTGAAAGGAGGCCCTTGATATGTGTATGTCCAGCTAAAAAAACGAGGACTGATAGAGCAAGGAGGAGAGGAAAAGAGAGGGAGGAAAAGCAGGGAGATGTGCAAGTGGTCACTTAAAATTCAGATGGGCCACTGGCCAAGGTTTTGGGGCTACTTTACATTGGTGCAGTGTTGCCGTGAACAAACAGTGAGGGTGATCCCGCTGAGCTTATGTGGGCAAACACTCAAGTCAGAATACCCCTCTTTTCTGTCTGGAGGAAAGTTACTGTAGTGTTGTGTTTTTGAGAGAGAAAGAAGAGAAAACGGTTCACAGCTTCTTCTCTGATCTGTTCCTGCTCTATCTCCCCAGCCAGAGCACTGCTTGATCGGTCCCTCTGATTGTAGTTAAACTTTAGCCAGAACAAGCGCTTGAAGTTTGAACGAAATCTTGTTTACTGCTTCACCCCCCTCTGAATATCCATTAACTTGATCAGCTGTTTAAAATGGTTTCACTTAGCACTTAATTGGTCTTCACAAACATCAGTCACTGAATGTGGGTTAACTTCTTGTTTGGGGATCTGTCTCTCTGACTGTCAGTGATCGGAATTGTATTGTTGTCTTTGACAGCTTTCCTTTCTCTTGTTCCCTCTCTGCTATACTTTGCTTTAGGTTGAAACAAAAGTGAGGCTTGGGGATTAAAAGAGGTGATAAATACGCTCCATTTCCCTGTGTTCGTTTGTTTTTGAGGGTCACACATGGCTCTCTTTGATTCCATTTCTTGTTTTCTCTTCTTTCTTTCCCTGACACTGTTATTCCTTTCATCTGGGTAAGATGGAGTGCACTTCAGGAGGGTCAGAGAAGAGGAGGGACATGAGGGTTTGATGGAGGGCAAGCCAATTGATGCAAGGACTAAACTAACGTCAACTCAAGTGTCTGGAAAATGTTTTAGCCTTCACTGTGCTTTGGATCATGAGCACTTAAAGATTTGTATAATCATTGAATGTGGGAAAAGGTGCAATTCAAGCAGTTCCTGAATTGCAGATGATACATAACGTAAAGTCAAAAAAAGACTGGCACCTGTGAACATAATTATTGTGATATAATACTAACAAATGATGTAATGATGATATCCACAACAATTAATGATGGTCTGCTGTAGGCAGTAATTAAGTAAGGCACATACTTTTTTCTGATGTTGTGACAGAACAGGGGATATAAAACAGCTTGTAAAGAATCACAATGCATGAACAATATCAGGCATACAAGCTAATACACTCAAAATCCAGTCCAACAGATAAATACAGATAAATGGTTACAGTGTTTTTTGTCCAACTGACTTTGAGTGTAAAAAACAACAACACAGCCACAACTCAAAAATGTGTATGGTATGCACACTGTGAGATAAGCAAAGCGGCATTCTACCTTTGTACGTCTCTCAAGGTGAAACAGAGGCCACACAGCTTGTCTTGGAGATCTGAGTTTCATCCTACCAAGGATAGTGAATTCATGTCATTTTGGAGATTTGCCTTTTAAATAAGGAATTTCAAGTTTGCATACATTTGTCAAAATATGTATTTTATAGTAATTGGGAAATTATGTCAGGGCTTAGCAAAGCCTCTGAAACAGCAATTAAAGGACCAAAGAATGATTTCCCCTTTTCAGGTTGTTTCATTTGATTAATTATAAGTGGAGGCAAAAAATCTGAAAGAATAGACATGATAATACATTTGTATACCGGTAGTAGAAATCGTTTTTTTCCAATACCATAAATCATCTCGCAACCCCCCAAAATTATCCTGGGGGGTCCCGACCCCCAGGTTGAGAACCACTGCTCTAACGTGTGGCTCTATAGATACAGGGGTAAAGTGGAGTAAAACAATGCTCGGCTACCATAGTTGCTATACAAAAACACTGGAATTTGGGAAACTTATTAGCCTTTTATTTTGGACTGGATTTGATCATTTGGACAGGAACATATGCTGACTTGATCATTTTGTGGTGGAAAACCACCCCTACAAAACCACTGGAGAAAAAATAGTGTGCCTCCAGGGACCTATGGTCATGTTTTCCTTTATGGACATCCCTGTCAAAACATAATAGTGAGTGTGACATAAATCTAACTTAGCACCACAAGCTTATCCGGTATATTGCCTTATAGCTTGCATATAGCTTATAGTTCCATCATTTAGAGTTAAGCTATGTGAGTGCCTCCATACCAGGGGATTCAATCAGATGGCAGAAGATGTCAAGGAATGACACCTCTGGCCATTGAGATGGATCGTTCTTCCACTCTGTCATTAAATATGGGCAGCAGCCGAGTCCAATTCTATTCAATTTTGCTATTTGACGTTGCCTATCTGTTGGGAGCAATGACTCGATGTAATTTAAAGACATTTATTATCCGCTGTTATCAGAAAGTATGCTAATTTGGTCTGGCCTATTGACAGAGACTGTCAGGTACTGGTTTGTTTTCCCCCACGCTGACTCCGCCCATGCCTCGTCCACGCCCCGCCCCTCATCTGTGACTGTACACTGACTGTATTGATCAAGAATAAATTGGAAAAGATGAAAAAGGTGAAACAGCGCTTGAAGAGGACTAAAAAAGGTGCAGGTAGTCTACGTATCGGCCTTTCAGTGAGCAGTGAGCACATGCAAAACCTTGGGTATTAAGCTTGGTATTGCCATATAGTAAGATAGGCTACTACCAGTTGGTATTGTTGATGTTCACATATATTTTTCTGTAATAAAAAGCAATTGTTAACTATAGCAAACATTCAAATCGCTCTTGTCCTGTAAAAAACTAATATCTCCAATTTTGGTGATTTTCATGTTTTAACTTCAGTTGAAGGATTACATGCTCTTTTATGGATTGATCAAATTATTTGACCCTTGTTCTTATGAAACTCTTTCAAAACCCCATTGGATAAACTCAAAAATGCCTGGTGGCCAAGCTAAAAACAAGGCTGTCGTGTTTCACCCGTTTTCCTACATCTGGTTTACGTTTGGAGAAAGCCAAAGGATGCCTTCAACCCATAATGTCTGTTGCCAGCTGTTCAACATGGTGGTGGATCTGTAATGGTATGGACAGCCATCTAATGGGAGTCATTAGGTCCAATGATTGCTAAGCATAGAGCGCAAAATAGATTTCACCCTCCTTCATCCCTCAAAGAGCTTCTGTCCTTCTTGAAGTATGGTGCAATACCCCACAACATACAATTCACCACTTGTATGACAGCATTACAAGCACTGAAACTGGTCTGCACACACAAAGTCAGTCCATTACACTTTGGTGATGCTATTTTTAGCTCATATTCCAGTGTATGTAAATGAAAATATGATGCATATTGTACATGGATGTCCATTCCTGGAGGCATACATTTTTTATCGCTTAGGGTAAAAAGTCACTGTCAGTCACTGCTGTGGGACATTACGGGATGTAGTTGGTATAGAGTAAAAATGGTTGCCTAGGTATCAAGACAAGACAAGATTCTGTAAGGCGTTGCACATGCTGACTGGCAGTCTAAAGTGCTATATAATTGTTGATGTAATGTAAGACATTTCAGAGGAGTGCTTGACGAGTGGAACGGAGAGAATACCGTAAGATTAAACAGAAAGACTCCAGATTCCTGCTCCTACTGAACAAAAAGTCAGCGAGAGCATGGCATTTTGGACTACATGGATATTCTTAGTGGCTATCATCTTTAATGGGCAAGGTATGTTTTGATGTTGATGCTGTTGGTGAGTTAGAAACTTATTCAGATTTATCTAGATCTGTCAATGAATGATTTTGAATCTAATTGTAAATTTCTGTCAAAATCCTTTTCTCAAATCATGAAAAGTCGTGAAACTATAGAGAGGTTTGGAGGTATAAGTGGAGTGGTTGCCTAGTAACAGTCGCTAGCATTTTAGTTGTTGTGACAACAACTACATGATTTGCTTGGGATACTTACCTCATGTGGAATAATGACTTTGTTACCCCGTTCATAATACAAAACACATTACACATACAATATTATAAGATGAAGATTAAGATTAACGTTATTGATCAATGAGGGAAGTAAAGAACTTGATAGATAAAAATACATTAATTTTAAAAACATATTGATAGTTAAAGATGTAAGATAATTAATTTCTTCATCTCTCTTTTCTACAGAGTCAAAAGCTCAGGGTAAGTACATTCACATTTTATACATTTATTACAGTCATGTAAATGCCATAGTTGCTCAAGTGCTGTTTTGTAACTATGACCATTTAATAAAGAGTATTTGTAACTTCACATTTATAAAGCATGCACAGCTAATGCTATCAGACCAGGAGATCATATGAGTCATCGTACCTTTCTATTACAGTGTCTAGTTAAATAAAAAACATTGATAATCATTCAATGCCTATTTCTATGTCCTATCAGATTGTGGAGTGGCACCTCTGAATACAAAGATAGTGGGGGGTGTGGGTGCTACAGCGGGGGCGTGGCCTTGGCAGGTCAGTATGCACTACAATCCTGTAGCTAGTCACGTCTGTGGAGGGACCCTCATCAGCGACCAGTGGGTGCTCACCGCAGCCCATTGCATAATATCGTAAGACAGCACTATTATTACTATTGTTACTCATACAACCCAAATCATACAACCCCAAAATATTCCCTGCTGCCTCACTCCTCGGCTCTTGTTTTATTTCTTTTGCTCACACTTCTCACTTACATAATCATTCTGGGGACACAGGAATATTGTCAGGGCACTATGGCTCTGACCCTTGCACTTCTTACTATTGGTTTCTTGTAGTTTTGATGATCTAGGAACTGAAACGTATTGTCCTGATGGGGGCGCTACGATTAAAGGTCAAAATTTCTAACTTTGAAAGGCTCTAACTGCTACACCACCAGTCACATTTTGATTAAACTTGAGGGATGATGCATCTTGTCACTGATTGGTCCAAGGGGTGCCTGCATCCTTCGTGGGGAACAACATGTTTACTTGTTTTATTGTTGTAGACCTACTCATTGAAAGTCTGGATTAGAAGGTGAGCTAACTGTATAAAATGTAAAATGTTTATGTAATTTAAGGTCACTGAATAGTCTTTGCCCTGACCACACATTGTGGCATAGTGGCTTACTGGCATTCATTGTACTCCACCAAACACATTTTTCAGTTGCAGTCATGTATGTTGCTTGCATTTAT
>OMLI01069623.1:0-10805 GCA_900302605.1 Rondeletia loricata
CTCGGCGCCTAGTGCACTCTACCTCATCCACACGGACCACGCCTACCAGGTGAGGGAAGAATAGGAAGTGTACACACACACACACACACACACACATATAAATGCAGACAAGATCAAGATCAATGTACAACATTCACACTCAACATCAAGATATAAGATCAATGCACCCTCAAGATCAATGTACTCTCTCCTGGTCACACACCACAACACACTCCTCAGGCACACACACACACACACACACACATACACACAGACCAACATACAAGATCGATGTACCCTGATCATACAACTCTACTCTCTGTTTCTCACGCACATTCTCTCTCTCCTTTCTATCTCTCTTTCTCTCTCACTTTCTCTGTCACTCACTCACACTATTGTGGGTCCTCAGTCTACTGACTGTCATGTGTCATAGTGACTTCTGGTCCATCGCTCCGGTTAGTGGCTTTGCTTACGGTTGTCGTATTTACACACTGGAGCAAGTTTGGACAATTCGTTCATGTTAGAATAATAACAAAATGCATCTGTTTTAACAAAAATGAATGTTTCAAATGATCATTGATCAAAATAACTACCACTCTTCAGTCACATCAGTTCGTGAGTGTGATTATAATGTGTCGGCTACTTGTGCATAGCTACATCTTTTACCAGCAAGGTAATTATTAATGATGAAGAGTTTTGTTCCAGAATGAGATGTCCACCACTTGAAAACCCAAAGTCTGTCCGATTGCTGACTATGGCACATGGAGCTCCCCAAAAAAGTGGCAAACCTTTTTTTCCTGAAACATACTGCTTCTTTAGTAGCAGCAGAATAGATCCCACTTAACCCCTGTCCTCCGCCCTCAGGCTACAGCTCCAGTGTCCATCCCGTCCAGCAGCAGTAACTCAGCCTCCACCAGCTTCACCCCCACCAACAGCTCCAGCTTTAGCATCTCCTGGCAGTCACCGCCCGTCTCTTTCACCGGGAGCACAGTGAGGAAGCTTTTACACACATACACACGCACACACACACTCACACAAGACCGTGCATTTATTCTCAGCGTCAACAGTTGTTTTCCCACACACATGGATCCATTTGTGTTTTAATGATTGTAATTCTGTCCAACCCACTCAGGTGTCTCCCAGTAAAAGCCAGGGCTTTGGTGAACAGCGTTCCCAGACCATAGCCGTCCTCTCATCCCCTCCCAGAGCCACCACCGCCCTCAGGTACTGGACCTTCACTGCTCACTGCGTCTTACCTGACAGAAGTCTGAAATGAAGTGAAAGCACATATCAGATGATATAACCAGGAAATGTCTCACAGTTTAACCATTGCATTAAATATGAATTTCTACTTGGATTAGAGCTTTTGGGATGAAAACCACCTCCTACCTTTAAAATGGGAGATGAATAATGGAATAATGGTTGCAGTGGCTCTCAGAAATTAGCAGAGTTAAAAAATGAATCATGATTAGCCAGTCAGATTCACCCTATGATTTGCCTAATCCACTTCAACAAGGAACCAAGCTGTTTTATGCATCATGACAACTATGTCAAGAGAGAGGGCAATGCTGATGTAAGTTGAAGGGGCATTGTTTTCTCTTGGTTGTCGTTTTTCTCCACTCAGAAAGGACAGAGTTCATTTGAAAGACACTGTGTGAAAGTACTCTAGGGCAAGGCTTAATCCATGTCTGTATCCATATCTGTGAAACCAGTCCCAAGTGTCTAAAAGTATGGGTGGGAAGCAAGAAGAGGAAGCAGTTCTGCAGTTCTGTCTTTTCTGAATGGTTGGCTGGTAAATTTATTTAGCAAGGGATCCGTTTTCTGTGTCTAACCGTAGGTTTTTGCTGTTAAGTTGATGATGACGATGATGAAGCTGTTGATAGTCAGATTTGATTATGATTTACACGGTTTTCCATCATGACTGTGTGTTCTGTTCCTCTCCATCTCTCCTGTCCAGTCGGAAGGTGCGTGGCGAGGGGAAGAAGTGCCGTAAGGTGTACGGGATGGAGAACCGCGACATGTGGTGCACAGCCTGCCGCTGGAAAAAGGCCTGCCAGAGATTTACCGACTGACCGTACCCTGCCAACGCAACGCCACGCCACGCCAACAGGCACTTCCGCCTTTCGCCAGGGAAAGGGGGAGGGGCATCATTTTGCATGCGTTCATTTTTCTTCAGCTCAAAATCACAACTGTCTGTCAAGCTCTGGCTCCGCCCCTACTCTCGCCCCCTCAGCTCCACTGCACCAGTCCAGCTGTAGAAGGAGCGGGATCACCTTTTGCATTGCCGTCCAGGTTTCCCAGCACTGCCTCGCCATTCCCTTCTTTCCCAATTTTGGGAAATCCCAGTGCAGCTAAACAGTGCAAAAAAAATATAATGAGTTTTCTATGTTGGGTTCAGTGTTGCATCTTTCTATGTTTTGTAAAGCTCTGGTTTTTAAATGGAAAGTCCAGTCAAAGAAGGGGACCAGAAAAAGAGGTCTAAAACTTTTTCTTTTTTCTTTTTCCCCCCCAAAAAACTAATAAAAATCGTCACTTTTTTTATCCAAAAGAAGAATGGCCTCTTTGCTGCCGTTTTTGAAGAACGTCATGAAAAAGCATGGAGGGAAAGCTCGTAGTTTTTGTCCTTCCTTCAGCTTGTTCATCTCTCTTTTTTCTGGACTTTTTGAGGTGGTCTTTTAACATCACAACCTCCCCTAGTCCCTTACCTGTTCCTCGCCCCTTGTACCGGCAGGGCAGGTTGTGAGGGAGAGAGGGAAGGAAGGAGAGAGTAGTAGAAGCAAAAGAGAGACCCACACATGGTGAATGATCAATGCAAAAAAGGTGAAATTCACAGTCAGGGAAAGCAGATGGACCTTGCCAGCAATGTACCCGATAAAACCGTAACAGCATTCACGCACACACACACACACACACACAACCACACTCAAACACCACAGAAGACAGGAACTGTTTTCTATCTCACTTTTTTATCCAATTTATTCTTTGTTTTCTTTGTTTTATCAGGGATGTGATTCTAAAGAAAGCAAAAACCAGCAGCTAAAACTGGTTATATACAGCACTATCTCAATAGCTTCTCTGAAATCATACATGACAACTTCGCAACCAAAACCTCCTTTTCTTGTTCTTTGTTTTTTTTTTTTTTTTTAAGGTGCCATGTTCACTGTTGTTGTTGTTGATGTACTTTTTCTCTTTTTTGGCGTTAAACCAAGACTGTTTACCTACCACCTGCAAAAGAAGTGTGTATTAAAAGACCAGTCCTTCACCACATACAGAGAGAAAGATCGCCCTCCTCCTCACCAACCTTTACACCGTTCCCATAGGGAACAAACCAACTTTGTGTTTACCTACGCCATATCGGCGTGTCCTATTGGTCAGCTAATCAAAGGGGGAGGGCTCAAAACCAAAAGTGAGGCACTTGCACTGTATATGTGTAACTGAGCACTTGGTACACTTGTTAATGTGGTTACTTCTAGAGAGTTGGAAATCTTATCATCTTCCACCATGCCCTCTCCATTTCAGCCTAACAGGTTTTTAAACGAAGTAACAAAAAATATATATATATTTGACCAACCCTGACTTGGCCACTCCCCTTTTTGTACCTGCCATTTGCTCCAAGAGTATTTGAGTAGGGTGAGAAAAGTTGGAAACACTTGATTCGTTCACTCTTTTGTCATTTAAAGTGCACTGCACACTTTGTTTACTTGGCAAGATATAAGCAAAGCTTTGGCTTGGACTTTCATGAGAGGCCTTGTGATCGGCCAATAACCTTGTTATTGACAAGGTAAAGGGTGGGATTGGTAAGAATAATGCAGCTAGCTGATTTATTATTTGAATGTCCATGAGAATTCTGGCCACCTTGTTGGCTCAAAGGCAGGAAACAAAATCACAAGGCCAAACAGTTTACTGATGTTTGCTTCATAGTGATAGATGGACCAACACTTTTGTCACCTGGGGCTGCACTCGACTATGTTACAATGTGCTGAAATTGATAGAAATGTCCTGTGTTAAAGTTAAGACGAATGTTACTACCAACAAGCATGTTGTCATTTCCCTTCTGTTTATACATTTTCTCTCTGCATTAGTCAGTACATTGCATTTCCTTGAATGCACCCCAAATTCTTTCTTGGCGTACACAAAACCAACACCAGCGAATAAACTCGCAAGCTAGCCCACTCAATATACTTCCGCACCTGAAAATCGTAGCTCTTTTATTTTTGCTCAACTGTTTCTATTTTGTCCATTTATCAGTATGTTAATGTAGATATGTAGTTCGTATATTTTCTGCTCACGACCGATACCTCGGTCAAATCTCTATCCACCACCTTATGAACAAGAGAGGTTCAAGTATGATATGGTGTGGGGAAATAATGTATCATTCAAACTTTCAGGCTACTATTGTTTTGAATATAGGAATAGCCTTAAAGAAAAAAAAAAGTGTGCTTCTTCTGTCATTACGTCTCCGCAAGAAATATTTAGATTATCTCAAAATTATTTGCCATTGTATTATGTGAACGTATTGTTGTTTGAGAAAATAAGAAAATACATGTTTGGATTTAAAGTTAAAGCAAAAAAGACACATGGATTTGGCTGTTTAAAAAAAATATATATATATAAATATATATACTGCTTATGAATTGTTTTGTTTTCATGTTCTACTGAAGGAAATGTTGTGGCTATTGTAACTGTAGGAGGGAGACAAGGCATAATTTTCAATGCAAGGCAAGCTTGTTATGCTCCTTTCAGTCGGCGTGACCCGCACGCTCCTGCCTGGAGGCTCCTTCTCGTCCCGCGCCCCACTGCTAGCGCTGCTTAGTGGTCGAAGACCGCACTTGATTAAAACCTTTATCTTATTTCCAGTTCTCCTCTCACGGTGCCACGCAGTCCCACTTGCAATTAGTTTGATTGACAGCTCTGCGTGTTTGCGCGCTCAACACACGCACACGCTTTGTGTGTAAGCTGAATGTGAAGGAGCCCCGGGGCGAGGATGCGGGCAGCCACTGAAGCACGGTGCTCTGCCCCCCAACCCTGCTCTCGCTCCCTCCCAAGGAGTTGCATACCTAGGCCAACATCAAACGGCCTGCGGGGTTTCACTTGTCGGGTTCTGTGGAGGGCTGTCCGCTGCTAGGCTCCTGTCAAAACCAATACTTTGAGATTCAAGGGCGTTTTACGCATCGGTCCGCTCGACATTGGCTGGATGCGGCTCGGCTCACAGTTGGATTGTCAGTGTCCTTTGGAATTACATGCACTCCTAATATGTCGCCCCTTCCCCTTCATTGTGGTGCTTCATGTTTGTGTTCGGGACCGTCTCCTTCATTCATTGGTGCCTGGAGATCCTGGCAGCCAATCAGAAACTACCAGGGTTCTGTCCAGGAACAACTCCCTAGTTCAGGTCATTCAATGGTGCTGACAAAACTGGATATCGTAGGTGTCAGGCAGCTAATTTGAAGTGAAGTTGTCCCTAGGTGCTCATTCTAGGTCAGTGTTTTGATTTGTCGCTCAAATGGCTAATATAAAGATTTGGGCTAAATAAGCTAATCTCAGACCCGTTCTTAGGGTTCGTCCAAATTACCTCAATATTAAGGATATTTGCTGCCATATTTCTCATACCTATCCATCTCATAGATCTGCAAGGCAGTAAGGAACTAGGGGATTTGTTTCTGGACCGTGGCCTGGACTGCATCGTTGTACTGAGAACATCTTGGTCCCATTTACTACCAATGGCGCAAAGATGGCCTTAGCCTGAAGGTGCTTTTGGAGACACTCAGCACAGATCTGTTTTACATACTGTAAGCACTTATACTGGTGTCGTGCACTCGAGAGGGGGGAAATGGAGGTGCTATATACCCGTGCAGTGCTATTTCTCCCATGTGTCCTGTGATCGCATATACATCCTGCCCCATTTTGTACACACTGTTATGCTGTAGAACATGAAAATAAAAACACCCTGCCTCAAGTCTACCAAGTGTCCAGACACAACTTAGTGGGTCGCCCCTAACCTCTGTTCTCTCTCCTGCTTCCTCATCAGCTCTGCTGCTTTTATTTTGGTGATTAGTGCTGATTACTCTCTGTTGATAGGATTTCCACATGTACACAAACTCATTTTCTGACCCATTTCTGGGGTGTAAGAGAAAGAGCAAAACCAATGAATTTACAAATGTCCTAGAATATGAGATAAATTAAATGTGAATTACATCACAGTCGCAAGTACAGATTCTTATGTGGAGGCCAAGCCTAGAAGTACTTTAGCTATTTCCCACTCGACAAACTGTTGTACCGGATGGAAAATGCTAAGAAATTTGAATATTAAACATGACAAAGTGGTTGATATGCACAGGCAATGCCATTCTGAGTTTGAAAGTGGCAACAAGTCATCCATAGTTGCATTCCTCCTCAGTATTTAGCAAAATTTTAAATGTTTATTGTAACCAATGTCAGAGCATAGAGTCTTGAAGGTCTTGAACATGAAATACTTTATATAATATAACAGATTAACACATGCTGTAGAGATGCTAGAGTATATTGTATTGTATTCCTTTTGGGCTAAACTGGCACAGCGGGAGAAGGATCATGACACTCAACATTTTACTCCCAAATTCATATCCTGATAATGCCAAACATGCCATATGGTAGCATCCTCCTGATTTCTTAAGATGGTCCAACTTCTTCATATTAAGTCAGAACTGAGCAACCTGGAGGGAGCGAGCAGCTCGAGACGAGCTCTAAAATGGATTGCCATTGTGAACAAGTGTTCGGCACAGCAGAATTAAAACGGGCATCAAAGAGCCTCAATAGGCGGTCTTGTTGCCCTAGTGAGAGTGATATGAATACTTATGAGGATTTTTTTTTTTCAAACGGAACGGCAGCGGCTGGTCGGGCCTTTGTTCTCTAGTGTGTTTACCCCCCTACCGCGGCCTATTAAAGGGCTGAGCGTTCAGCCGTGATTTATAAGCTGAATAAAACAAGATGGCATTATTCTGCTTACGGAAGGCGTAAAAATCTGCTCTCGTGCGTTACGAGGGACCCCCAATGTATATGTCCTAACACACACACACACACACATATATATTGACAATTTTATAAGCGTTCCTGTTCAGTTCAGTTCAGTACTTTATTGTCCCGGGTGGGAAACTTGGCTTGCAGTCAGGTTAAAAACATACAGTATACCTGATCTCTACTGAGATCAATATTTCATACACGACAAGACTTGTTTGTGACAAGAGGCTGACAATATTACACATTATATCATCCAGGTATAATCCAATATATGCAACAATATATACAGTTTAAGCTACAATACAGTATAGCTAAGCTACAGTATCAGTATATTGACTTGATATCCCAGACTTTTAATATCTTCAAAGTGGGTTAAAGGCACAAACTGTACTGTGCAGTATATGTCCAGTTACAAAAAGACATCCATTTTTTACACTATTCACTATGGAACAGTCAGCTCCAAAAGTTACTGATTAAGTCAAAGACACAGATTGTGCCTTTAGTCAGGAGGCCTCTTCAGCTATGTGGCTGTTGATTGGCCGGCCAGAAAAATTCTAGCTAGCTATAGCATTTGAGCTGTTGCCCATAGGGGTGTATCTGCCCCGCTGGCCTCCAGTTCCTTTACACAGACCCGCCTGTGTTCAGCAGAAATACCACTGAACAATAGACAGACGGCAGGTGGGCTCTGTGTGTGTGTGTGTGTGTGGGTAGAGTTAATGGTCTGGAGTCAATGTCAATAAGCCTATTGCACCCCTCCCGTCTTTACACACACAGACGCCATGGCTTCTCATGTTTGTCAGATGGGAGGGGGGGTCGCCAAGTTCAATGTACAGTATTCAAAGTTTGAAAGTCACGTGGAAATGTACTCTTACATCCTTGGAGAACTTTCACCTGAGAGGTTTTAACGAGATATATGAGAAAATGAAATGTTAATATGTGCACAGTGTATCTGATTAGTCGTGGCATTGCCCAGAGTACAGGTAGAGTAGCAGTGCATTCAAACTGCCCAGTTCCCACCAACCGTGGGACTAGTTTCCATGGCAGCCATGTTGATGGGCAGGTTATGCGTCGCTGGTCCTGGATCAGTATTGTCAATAAAAAGAGGAGGGGTCGTCCCTCCTCCTTTCAGGAATGTGGAGGAGGGCTGAAGTTTCGGGTTTCCCTTTTAACATGAATGGTTAGGAAGTGGGGCAAGTCCGGCTGATCCTAGGTCTGCGCTTTCCAGGATCAATTCACCCCGGTAGCGATATGTTTTCGTGGAATATAGGAGTCCTGAATGTGCCTTGGTGAGCATAGGGTTTCTAGAGTGGACCTCACCAGTCAGCCCATTCACCTGAATGGGTTCGTCCTGTCTAGAAACTCTCTGCGGAGGTGTTTTGCTGTGATATGCAGGTCCACAGCCACGATGATGGAATGTCTCTGGTGCTGGCTAGTCTGAGTTCAGCTTTCTATAACTCTATTTCAAAGATTTGTGATACAAAGGAATGTTCTGTGAGTTGCGTTCAGAGGCCCGTTTGGCCCCGCTTGGTTCTGGAAAGATGTTGAACTTTGAAGGTCTAAGAGTGACTTTTCTACTCTTCGCTGTAACTTGTAAACTGTTTTTCGGTCCAACCTTATGATGATACTGTGTTTTAATGTGTTTTCGTCTTTCTTTGTTTTCCCAAACATGACTCCTCTCTTCCCTTTGTGTAAGGGCTTGTAGATAAATGTGTGTTGATGTGAAGACTCGCTGTTGTGGTGCGATCTAGAAATGTTTGGGAAATCAAGGACGCCTCGTTCAGCAAACGGCATGTGAAACAGTTGGTGAGATGATCCGTTTTGAGTGCGGAGCTGAAAAGTTGTAATGACTTTTCTCTGTAGAGGCAGGTGAAGCATTTCTGAAGGTCTCTCGAATAAAGTAAAATAACTGCCAGACAGAGGGAAGGAAAAACTGATTGCCAAGTCATCATCTGCCTGAATTCCATTACCTGAATTGGATTTAATTGTTCAAATTGAATAACCTGAATATGCAACACAGAGAGTGGTGACCCGCCCTCTCGTCAGATCGGATCATCTCATTGGCTGTTTTATCCGTTACCTATGATTACGAGTTACGACCATGTAGACCTCAAGAACTCAATGACTGTCGCACTGGATTTTTACACTCTTTTTTCAAACAGTATATATATGCTCTGGTCTAACTGTATTTTTACTACTGCATGTGCATGCAAATAAGGAAATGATGGAATATATGACTTTATATAAATGTGCTCTATTTGTGCCGTGGCGTCCATGAGCTGAGTTGAGAGCAGCCGGGCTGCCGCAGTATGAGAGGAGAGACTGGTTCTTCTCTCTGTTTGTATAGCAGCGTCTTCTCTTGCCTGTGAGCGCTCAGATTGTTCAGTATACTGTGGTTCTTTTAGGGGATTTCAAAGCATAGGACTGGCGTAAGAAAAGAAATACCCATCTTATGCTTTTAATAGCAGAGTTCAAAGCTCTCTCCGCCTCTGTCCTGTGTATTAACAGTGAGCTGGTCCTGGGAGAGTCTGGCAGGATGCGTTTGGAAGACAGATCCCACCAGCATCCCTGGCCCTTTGCCAGCTCTTCTCAAAATACATAGAATTCTTTAAAAGGATGATGTGTTATGTGTGAGTGTAGTGTGGGGCAGCCGACACAATGTTTGACTTTTCAAGGATGAATAGCAACATGTGTAACCACGTATTGCTCGTAAAACATAACTGAAGTTAGTAATGTGATACTTTATTGTTCCCTGTGGGGAAATTCTCTTCTGCTGGCTCCCCTCCACAGGGAGGTCAGAGGTCAGGGTCAGCTACAGAACAGCGACCCTGGAGCTGGTAGGGATTCAGTGTCTTGCTCAAGGACACTTCAGCAGGGCGGATGCTTGCTGACACAGGGGCTTGAGCCCGGGTCCTCTGGTAACACAAGATGTATTAGAAGTCAGTGATCTGTTAAAAAGGAACCATGCTTTTAAAGGCTGCAGCAGCTAGTGCAGAGCAAATCTCTATTTCCTACATTGTTAAATAACACTCCAATTTTATCAAACAATTTTATATCTACACAAAAAGCTCATCCTTAGACTGTGTTCAGTTGGCAGCGGCTGCTCTCCAGCCTCACTCGGCCCGGCACAGTGTGTTGCTTTTTATACTTTTGAAGCCTCTTATGTAAATGTGTAAATGTGTTTCCAGACTGTAAACTCAAAAAGTTGACGCGACACATCGTCCCTCTCAAGAGCTATTCATGGACGGTGCATTAGGTGACACAGTGGGTTGTAAAATGTCTGACATAAACAGGGACATTGTTTGGGGATACTATTTCCGTGCTGAGGTAAAGCGAAGCTCAGGATGTCGTTTCATGAACGGGCTCAGTTCACTCCACACTTAGGTAAAAATGTGTTTCAGTGTAGTTCAAATGATTGAGGAGTAGGGATGGGGAGAGACAACATTTTTCATTCTGGGCTGAAAAGGTTGAAGAAGTGTGGGCCTAGGATAGGGTACGCTTGATATCCTGATATGGGAAATTAGGTCAGACAGTTTGGGGAGGTGCAAGCTGTTTTCAAATTGCCTAGGCTTTCCACCATTTGGGCATCAAGCAACTGCAACATTTATATCAGTCTGCATCATTCATCAAGCAGAATTGATAAAGACAGCATTTGAATATGCAACTAAATATCTCAGCTGCAAACGTTTGTCACCTATGTTTTATTTTTCATAGATACCTTTTGGCCACAGTACACAAACTACACACACACACACACTCACACACACACACACACACACACACACACACACGTACAGTATGAGTGAAAGAGGTGTGAAAGCCAACTGTGTCATTAG